>PVHP010041230.1:0-15518 GCA_004024765.1 Zapus hudsonius | reverse complement strand
GGGAGACACCGTGTTTGACAAGTGGTGGGCACATGTCAAATATTTCTAGTTGAATAAATGAGATCTTTTTGGCCTAGGCGTGTCAACTCCATTAACAAAAGGGGAATGAAACGGTTATTCAGATAGTATCATGACTTCTAGAAAGGTCGCCTAGTTCAAAGCCCAGCTAGATTATCTTTGGAAGGGGACAATGAATTCTAACCTTTATTCTTGAGTCCAGATAAGCACTGATCATTCTAGATCCAGTCTATGAATGAAAAGATTCAAAGAACATGTCTACTTATTGCTATTGTACTGTTGAATTACTTAAGCTTTTTGTTAAAGGCAGAATTGTCTTCAACTTTGTACCCCGCTTACACTTTATTCCACGTGTTTTCAGGTGTCACACTTGGTGTCTGTGGGTTACAGCGATGACATGAAACTTCTCATTTGCTTTGAACTGAGACTGGAAGTGGCGTGTGACCGTCAGTAAAGCCATCATCTCACCAAATATCAGGGCGAAGCGGGTTCCCTGCGGTGGCGGCGAGCCGCGCCGGCCAGCTGCAGTCCACCGGGTCACCGTGATTCCTGCAGAGTGGGTCGCCGAAGCTGCAGCTCAGCTGCGCGGGAGTCCTCCAGCCCCGCAGCGGGCCGGAAGCCGCAGGCGGGAACCCGCCCGGAGGAGCCCCGCCGCCCCGCCGCCCGGCCGCCCGCTCAGGACAAAGGCCCCAGCGCCGCAGCCCCGGCTCCTCCCCGGGGCGTGGCTGGCACCGGAAGGGGCGGGGCGAGCTGGCGTGTTGCCTAGGCGACGACTCGCGGGGCACCGGCTTCAGAGCCGTGGGGGAGGGGAGGCCCGGAGCTGCTCGGTCGGCCGTGCGCGCGGCGCCGTACAGTCACTTCGGGGACGCGGGACGGGGCCGTGGCGAGGCCGGGGTGGGCGTCGGTCACGCCAGCCCGCCCGCCCCGCCGCCAGGGCTCGTCCCAACTCCAGAGAGCGTTCCCTGCGGCCCCTTTGTCTCGGGGCCATTCTAAGCTGAGCTGGGGACGGCGACACAAAGGGACGACAGGGGCGAGAGGCGCAGGCGCGACGGCCGCCAGGGATGCTGGGAGCGGTGGTCCCGCCGCGCGCTCGCCCAGTGCGCACGCGCCGTCTCTTCCGCCTGGCCGAGGTCCGCCCTTCGAGCCCCCGCCCCGGTGGACGCGGCTCCCGAGTACTAGACCGGGAGGCGTGACCCGTGAGCGCCACGCCCCCTCTACGACGGGATTGGTTACGGGGCGAGAGCGACGAGCGGATTGGCTCCCGAGGCTGTCAGTGGTGCTCCGGGCAGTACTTATACGGCGTTGGTCGGAAACTCGAGGCCGGACGAGCGAGGTTGAGTCGGTAGCGGCGGCGTCCCCGAGGCCGCCGGCCTGAGGCCCGCCGGGCCCCGGGCGTGTCTGCGAAGGAGCCCGCCGCCACCCCGTGGTTCCGGGCCGGCCTTCAGCTCCGCCCAGTAGGTTCGCCACCCAGTGCCAAACTCTAGTAAAGTTTCGCCTCGCCCGCCGCCCCTGCCCCGGCGCTCACGCCGCGTCCCCGCCGTCCCCGTCGCCCCGGGCCAAAGTGACAGTGCAAGCCACGCCCCCGCGCGGGCCGGCCCCGCGGCTCTGGGCCCCCCGGCCCGGGACCGTGAGGGGCGTGAATGCGGTGGGGGCGGGGCCGCCGCCTGGAGGGGGGGGGCGGGGAACCCGGCGCATGCGCCGTGCGCGCGGGGCTGAATGTTTCCCAAGTGTTTGAAACTGGTATTTGGGTTTTCCACGTTGGACAAGTGCGGCGCGGCGGACGGCGGAGCGCGCCCTTCCCGCTGTCTGACCCGCTCCCTCCCCTCTCCAGACCGGTGCCGAGTGGGCGGCGGCGCCCGGGTGCTCAGCTCGGTCCGGGTGTGTGCGCGCGGGTACGCGCGGCCCCCCGCGCCGCTCGCCGCCCGGGAGGGGGCCTGCACGGCCGGCCGAGCTGCGCCCCGAGCCCCCGCCTGCCTGCCACCGCGGCCCGCGCCCGCAGGCAGGCTCTGGGGTCCCCGCGGCCCCGCGGCGGGCGGCAGATGTAGCCGGCGGGGGGGCGAGCGCTTTGCATTTTGCGGTGCCGTGTTGAGGGGGGCGGGGGGTGCAGGAAGCGGAAAGCCGCGCGAGTCGCCGGGGACCTCCGGGGTGAACCATGTTGAGTCCTGCCAACGGGGAGCAGGTCCACCTGGTGAACTACGTGGAGGACTACCTGGACTCCATCGAGTCCCTGCCTTTCGACCTGCAGAGAAACGTCTCGCTGATGCGGGAGATCGACGCGAAATACCAAGGTACGGGGGGCGATGGAGGGGCGGGGGCGGCCGCGTCCACCCATCGGTCCGGACGCCGAGGCTGGCCGGTCCTGCGGGACCCTGCCGAGCGCTGGCCCACCCCGCCGGGGGTCCTCATCGGGGCAGGAACAAAAGGTCTGCAGAACCTCGAATCCGCCGGGGTCTTCCGTGCCTGCCGAGCCCCGGGACTCGGAGGAGGAAGGAGCGCGAGCGGCTCGCCGCCAGGCTGCGCGACCGGAGCGCTCTTTGTAGTGAAGTGACGAGGCGGGGGCTGCGGGGGAGGGGGCGCGGGGCTGCGCCGGTCCTCGGGGAGGGCGCCGGCACCGCCGGCGGCCGGGTCTGCAGCGCGGCCGCCCCCCACCCAGTGTTGAGCCGTGTTATGTAAAGTACCGGGCAGTCCCGGGTCGGGGTCGCTGGATCACCCGGGCCCTGCCCCCTCCGGCCCTGCCCGGGCTCTCAGCAGGCTTCGGGGCCGACTGCGAGGGGCGACGCCGGGACCCGGCTGCTCTTGGGTGTGCAGTGAGGAGGAGCGGGGAGCAGGGGCGGGAAGGGTCCCCGTCGGTACTGCGGTCTGGGGGCGCCAGCAGGGCTGGGCTCGGAGCGGACCCTGAGGTCCCCCCTGCACACCCGGGCCGCTCGGAGCGGGGGAAATTCGTATGCGCGGCCGGCGAAGCCCCGCGAGTTTACTAGTGTTTACAGCGCTGCGCAGCGGGGGCACGGAGGAGGGGGACAAGGACGGCCCCCGCCCCGCCCCACCCCGCAGCCGGCCGGTGCCTCCGCTCGGCGCGCTCTGCCGGGCGCAGCGGCGCTGTGGCTTTTATAGCGATCTTATTAGCATACTGCGGAACGTTCTGCCTTGACTTCCGTCTGATTGGTCGTGATGTCCTCCCTGGAATGTCCTTATCCGTCTGCTGCGGAGCGATTGGCGGCCGGGCCGCATGAAGGCGGGCTTGTTCCTGGACGCCCGGTCGTTTCCGCTCCTTCGCATTTGCTCTCTCCTAGCGGGTGGGCAGGCGGGGCGGAGGGCCAGGGTGAGCTGATTTGAATGTGTCCAGGTCGCCCGGCCCCTGGCCTGGGATTGGCTCTTCGCTGCCGAGGTGGGCGGGGTCATTGAGCCTCTTGGTCTTGATTGGTATGGCTCCTGGTCTCCGCCCTCGACCCGTCTGCTTTCATTGGCTGGGTCTGGCCACTTCCGCCCTCGGAGTCATGGAGGCCTAGGGGGCGGGCGAGGCAGGCCGTCCCGGGGGTCTCCGTGATGTTCTTGGAACTGGACCCGTCTGGAAGGTCACTGTCCTTTGCTAATGGTAAACGGCGCGTGACGTTGCTCGAGGTATTTTCCATGTGATGGTATATTAGTCCCCATCCCTCGGAAGTCAAAGTGCGTTTTAAATAGCTATGCCTATATTCAGATTCATCCTCTGGCCGGCACCTGCGGGTCAGCAGCAGCCAGCCTGAGCCCATGCACGCCTCCATGTGAACTGTCATTTTCCTGGGGCATTGCTATTGGTGCTTTTATTGGTGAGCAATTTGAGCTCAGGACATCGAAGAAATCTATGATATTGTGTAGGTTAGTGAAAAACTGGGTGCATTTATGATGTGATATTTACTTCCCCACTGTGAGGCTTCACTTGGATGTCAACTTGCTTCTGATTGTAAAAGTAACTGTAGTTAGGTTTTCACTTAATATGATAGAATTGTTCTCTTCCAAGAAATTCTGTCGTCTTTGAAACAGTTGGGTTGTTACAATTAGTGCTTGGGGGTTGGAGGCAGGAGGATCAGGAGCCAGCCTTAACTACATAACAAGCGGGAAGCCATCCTAGATTACATGAGACCTTGTCTCAAACACAACAACCAAAAAAGAAAAAGAAAGAAACATGATTACTGCTTAAACCAAATGATTCAATGGTGGTACCTGGACTCCATTTAATAGCAGAAGTGCATATTTTACCATGTTGTGTCTGTTTGAGGAAGGTAACTCTTGGAAATCCCTGAGTATGTAAGTAGGATTTGGTCAAGAATATTTGGTTCTTCAACTTATTTTTAAGTACATTTTTATTTACTTATTTGAGAGAGAGAAAGGAGAGAATGGGCATGCTAGGGCTTCTTGCCGCTGCAAATGAACTTCAGACACACGTACCACTTTGTGCATCTGTCTTTTTGTGGGTACTGGGGAATCAAGCCTGGACTGACAGGCTTTGTAAACAAGCACCTTTAACAGCTGAGCCATCTCTCCAGCCCTAATTATTTTTGAAGTAGGCTTTCACTGTGTGGCCCAGGCTGGCCTCAAAGCAGAGGTTCTGCTGCCTCTGCCTCTAGAATCCTGGGGCTCTATTCTTTTATTGTATTTAGATTATTTAACAGCTTTTATTTCTTGAGAAGTTGTCTAATTACATTTGCCAAATGGCATTTTATAATCAAGTGTCTTGTTTTCTAACCTGCCTGAGAAGGCTTACATTTAATACTGAAGGCCTTTTTATTTGTTTTGCAGTCTGTTAACTTGTATAGTTCTGAAAATTGATACTGTGACAGTAGGTAAAAGTATTGTAAGTAGTGAGCTAGAATCTGACATTTGTGGTGTAAAGCATGGCTGGCTTACTGTGGCCAACAACTGTTCTGAGTGACACAGAAGAACAGCATGCTGGTATGATCATGAGGATGTCATAAACCCCAGGCTTTAGACCATGGGGAGGACTGTCTAAGTACATGCGTTTTCCTTAGAGCATTCAAGATGTGACGCCAAAATACAGAGTAGACGTGTTTAAATTATTCATAAATACTGAATGAAAACTGTAGAAATAATAGGATCTAATCATTAATAAGAAAAAAATCCGGCTCAAGTACTTTATCTAAATTTGAACATGTTACCCCTGCTTCTGAGTTTATGCAAAGTACCCTGGAGACACTTGGCTAAATGAGAACCATGTTTGCATTTATATTTGGTTTCAAAGATGATTTTTTTCCAATAGTAAAACGAAGACTCTAGGGCTGGAGAAATGGCTCACTGGTCAAAGGCTCTTGTTTGCAAAGCCTGATGGCCTGGATTCACTTCCTCAGCATCCACATAAAGCCAGGTGTGCAAGTGCAGCTTGCATCTGGAGTTCCTTTACAGTGCCAGATGGCCCTGGTGCACCCATGCATAGTCATTACTTCTCTGTCTCTCTCTTTCTCTCTCTCTCTGTCTCTCTCTCTGCTTATAGATAAATAGTAAATAAATAAATTTTTTAAAAAGACTAGAAAGTCCAGGTCTCTACCAGTGGCAACATTTTTATGCTGGGAACTTTGCCTTGACATTTCTGTCCTTTGCACATATCTTTATTATTTTTTTTTAATATTTATTTGCTAGAGAGAATGAGTGCATCAGGCCTCCAGCCACTGCAGACAGACTCCAGATGCACGTGCCACTTTGTGCATCTGGCTTTACATGGGTACTGGGAAGTTGAACCTGGGTTGTTAGGCTTTGAAAGCAGGTGTCTTAACTGCTAAGCCATCTCTCCAGCCCTGTACATACCTTTTCATCACAGACTAGAAATTAAAGGGTGTGGGCTGCAGAGATGGCTGTGCAAGTGTGAAGCCCTGTGTTCAATCCCCAGAAGCCACGCAAAGCCCACTCTGTAGTTTATGTCTGTGTTCTGTAAACGACCAAGGCGGGGACAGTAGCGTTCTGGGAAGCCGGCTGGCCAGCTAGCCTGGTGTGGGCGGCAGAGAACAAGTGATTAAGGAGGTCCTCTGCCAGTGCTCGCACAAACCCAAGAGGAAGATGGAGGCTTAGGTAATGAGCGGGCTTGTAGCCGGTGTGTAACGCGTCTTGGTTTTGCCTGCAGAGATCCTGAAGGAGCTGGAGGACTACTACGAGAAGTTCCGGCGGGAGACGGATGGCACCCAGAAGAGGCGGGTGCTGCACAGCATCCAGAGAGCCCTGATCCGCAGCCAGGAGCTGGGCGACGAGAAGATCCAGATCGTGAGCCAGATGGTGGAGCTGGTGGAGAACCGCAGCCGGCAGGTGGACAGCCACGTGGAGCTCCTGGAGGCGCACCAGGAGCTGGGCGATGGCACCTGCGGCAGCGGCAAGGGAGGCCAGGACAAGTCCAAGAACGAGGCCTTCTCCGTGGCCGACAAGCCCAACAATAAGCGGTCCCGGCGGCAGCGCAACAACGAGAACCGCGAGAACGCTGCCAATAACCACGAGCCCGACGACCTCGCCGGGACGCCCAAGGAGAAGAGGGCCAAGACCTCCAAGAAGAAGAAGCGCTCCAAGGCCAAGGCCGAGAGGGAGGCGTCCCCCGCAGACCTCCCCATCGACCCCAACGAGCCCACGTACTGTCTGTGCAATCAGGTCTCCTATGGAGAGATGATCGGCTGCGACAACGACGAGTGTCCCATCGAGTGGTTCCACTTCTCGTGCGTGGGACTCAATCATAAACCAAAGGGCAAGTGGTACTGCCCCAAGTGCCGGGGGGAAAACGAGAAAACGATGGACAAAGCCCTGGAAAAGTCTAAAAAGGAGAGAGTCTACAGCAGGTAGTCTGTGGACCCTGACTCGGAGCAAACCCACGGTGTATCATGGCGTGGCTGCCCGTTGAGGTGAGGATGGCAGAGGAGGGCGCTGGAACAGAGTGTCCTTTCCCGGGTGACAGTGATTCAGCCGGTGCCTTCACGGGTGGGCTGTGGTCAGCGTTTTAGAAGCTGTCCTTATAGGTTTGAGTTACATACTTCCCTGAGCCTCGGGTTCATTTTTGGGGGGTAGGAGTGACTTGGAAGCAAACTAACCAATGTGTAAAGAGAAGATTTAATTTGGCAGTTTTAACAAAAATGTTAAACTTTATGAACAATTTTTTTTACTTAGCCAGGTTGCTAAATTCTAGCAAATGTTGTTTCCTGCTACCATAGTGTGTATCCTTATGATGGTTCAATAGCAAAGATTTGAAGTCTGAATATCATTATTTTTAAAAAGGTAATAAATTTTACATGACATATTTTATATACTGGCCGTTCCCCAAGTGGCCATTTTTAAATGATTGGGTACATTTTTATTAGGTCCAACACAAATGGTCTAGTCAGTGGAGTTAAGTCATAGCGTAGCCATCGTAGCTTGGATGAAGTGTATAAATGTACATTTTGCGGAGCCCTTGCCCTTGCCCTTGCCCTTGCTGTATCATAACCGGAAGCGCAGCTGCCGCCATTGTGAGCCAGGTGTGCTCTCTGCTGCGTATGAGTGATGTCCAAATAAATGACACTTGGCCTGTTTGTTTCTCTAGCATTTAATTTTAACAAGTGATTTTAAAATGTCTTAAAAACTTACACACCAGCAGTTTAGACAAAGCCTTAAGCAAATCGTGTATTATTCTCAGTTAACAATGAAGTAGATGTTACCTACTTGCCAGCTAAGAAATGTCACAGAATCTGCGCCTAGACCACAGGTTAGTAGCTGACTGCTAAACCCTTCAGGTCCAGCCTGCTATCTGTTTATGGCATGTGAGCTAAGAATGGTCTTTTTTTTTTTTTTTAAATATTTTATTTATTTATTTTCTAGCAGAGAGAGAGAGAGAACACTAGGGCCACCACCTTGTGGGTCTGGCTTATGTGGGTACTGGGGAATTGAACCGGGGCCTTAGGCACTGGAGGCAAGTGCCTTATCCGCTGAGCCATCTCTCCAGCCCTGGTCTTTGTTTTTAAGTGGTTTAAAAAATTAACATTTCATGATACATGAAGTCCTATGGAATCTCCATTTTAGCGTGTGTAAATAAAGTTTCGCTGAACACAGCCATGCTTGCTGCCTTATGTATGGCCTGGCTGCCGGTGTGACCCATGCAGTTTAGAAAACCAACACAAGCTGTCTTCTGGCCCTTTGCTCCACTTGTGGTCTGCTGGGGACTGCCCACTTCTGACATGCTGTGTGAGTCAGGGTTGTGTATCCTGTATTCATTGTACAGAAAGCAGGTGTTTGCAAATTTGCACATGAATATTTCAACTTTCTGCTCACCAGTGTTCACAGATACTTAGGTGTTTACTTTCTAGCAAAACTACAGATAACATTTTAAGAATATTTTTAATTTTTGACACTATCATACACGTATATGCTGTATTTTGGTCATGTTCATCCTCCATTATCCTCTCATCCCACTCCCACTGAACCCCTCTTCCCAACAGGTCTCTTCCCATTTTGATGCCTCTCACTGAGTGCAATCAGGGGTGGTTGCTTGCAGGGGCATGTGTGGGGGGTTACTTCCTGGGCACGGGCAACTTCTGAGGAGCACCACTTCTCCCTTAAAGAATCCTGAGAGTGAGTTCAAGTTGGATGAGATCAGTTCACAGACAAGGGAAGGGCCCGAGAGAGGGCTCAGTGGGTACGGTGCTTGCTGCTGAGGACTTGTTTGGATCCCTGGCACCCACATAAAATGCCTCCCATCACTGGGGAGGCAGAGACAGGAGGATCCCCAAGGCTCGCCTGCTAGTATGGCTAGCTGAATCAGCGAATTCTCTATTCACGAGAGACCCGGGCTCCAAATAAGGTAAGGAATGATAGAAGACTCCTGACCAACCTCTGGTTTCCGTATGCACCTACGTACCTGCACACTTGTGTAGTATGCATAAATACCATACACATGCTCACACGAAATTTACAGACATGAACAAGTTGAGTGGCTAACCGTGGGAATTCAATGTGTGACAAAAATCCAGTGGCTGCTGGGGAGATACCTCTGGATGAGGTGCTGGCTGAGCAAGCGTGAGTACCTGAGTTTGTATCCCCAGAACCCACGTAACTCATGAGCCTATGGTGAGGAGGGAGATGGGGACAAGCAGCCGGAAGCTTACAGACCAGGTGGCCTGCTGGAGGAGAGACCCTGCCTCAGAACAGGGTGGAAGGGGATCCGACATTGACGTCCCATGACCTCCACACACATGCTCCCTGAACACGGACTCGTACTTAGTCTCAAAGAACACCTAGAGGTAATAAAGATCGCTCGGCATGAAATTCCATGACCATCTCTCTCCTAATTTGAAGCCAGCTGAGAGAAGTAGTTTTGAGAAAAAACTTGCTCATGAAGTTACTTAAGTGACGAGGGGTTTATGGCCATATCTCCTAAATAGCCAGGCACTGTGGTGCACACCTTTAAACTCAGCACTCAGGAGGCAGAGGTAGGAGGATCAGAGTTCAATGCCAGCCTGGGCTAGAGTGAGACCCTATCTCAGGGGGTGGGAGGGAGGAACATAACAGAGATGATCTTAAGTCACTCGTTAATTCCAGTGGACAATAAGAAGGTCACAGGTAAGTACTTGGAACTGTCAAGAGTTGGGGTTGACACCATGATTTGGATGCGGTACAGATGCATGGGGACTGGGCTTGCTTTGGACAATCAGTGTTGTGTAATAGCCAAGTCAGCACAATTTAGAAAAGATGTGATATCTTTGTGTCTTAAACTGGAGAAAGGAAATCATATTGAATTAAGTGAGGTTTGATGCAGAGCCTGGAGGTGAGGGGAAGGAATGCTGTCTCACAGCAGAGTGGCTTACCCACAGGGACATGCCTGACTGGAAGGAGGTGATGGCATCCAGAGAAGCCATGCTGGTCTCATGGGCCACGCCCTTCCCTGTGCCCCTGCCCTGGGGGTGCACCTGGCCTCATCTGTGCAGGTGTGTAGTACCTGGCCCTATGTGAAAAATGAGACATTTTGCCAGATTAGATGGCACACACCTAGACTTCTGGGACCGAGGTAGTAATATGGAGGATTTCATGCCACCTGGGCTACAAATAAGACCCTATGAGAAAGCAAGAATGGAAGAGAGATTTTCCTTTCCAATTTCCAAGCTAGTTTTAATGCGATAGCCCAAAGGAGAGGCCTTCTTAAATTACTAAGAGTGGAAATTTTGTATGAACAAGTCATGTGTTGGTACCATTTTCCTCCTCCCTGCCCCCACTTCACTGAGGACCCTCCTGGGTGGGATTGCTAGAATGCTCCATGGGGTTATGTGAGCAGCAGTCATTGGGTGAAGGACAGTGCCTCTGGGCATCCCCACCACCACCATGGCTTTTACAATCTAGGAAAAGTGGCTTTTAGAAAAAATTATTTATTTGCAAGCAGAGAGAGGAAAAGGGAGAGAAGGAGGAGAAAGGACTCCAGATGCATGTGTCACTGTGCATCTGGTTTTACATGGGTACTGGGGAATCGAACTTGGATCATTAGGCACTGTAGGCAAGTGCCTTAACTGCTGAGCAATCTCTCCAGCCTCCAGGAAAAGTTTTTTTTTTTTTTTTTTTAAATATTAAGAAATAAAAGAGGGCTGGAGAGATGGCTCAGTGGTTAAGGGACTTGACTTCAGTGCCCTTCAATTCCCCAGGACCCACATAAGCCAGACCCACAAGGTGGTGGCCCTGGTGCATTCTCTCTCTCTCTCTCTCTCTCTCTCTCTCTCTCTCTCTCCTCCTTGAAAACGAATAAATAAAATATTAAAAAAAAAAAAGAAATAAAAGAGGCAGACAGACAGTGAGTATGGGCGTGCCAGGGATTCTTGCTACCGCAAAGGAACTCCAGATGCATGTGGCACAGGTTCTCACAGTGTAGCTCAGGCTGGCCTCACACTCACGTCTTCCTGCCTTGGTCTCCCCAATGATGGCATTGCACATGGTTAGGTCTTGATCGCACAACCTTCTTTGTTTTTGTTTTTGTTTTTGTTTTGTTTTGGTTTTGGTTTTTCGAGGTAGGGTCTCACTCTAGCCCAGGCTGACCTGGAATTCACTCTGTAGTCTCAGGGTGGCCTTGAACTAATGGCAATCCTCCTACCTCTGCCTCCCGAGTGCTGGGATTAAAGGCGTGCGCCACCACGCCCGGCTTGTTTTTGTTTTTTGAGGTAGGATCTTGCTCTAACCCAGGCTGACCTGGAATTCACTATGTAGTCTCTCAGGCTCTAATCCTCCTACCTCTGCCTTTCAAGTGCTGGGATTAAAGGCGTGTGCCACCACGCCCAGCACAATTTAATATTTTCATTATAGAATTATATGAAAACAAACAATTGCTAGTAGTTTAACTATTTATTTACCGGGATGGTGAACTAACTGCCTCCCAAATCTGCTTACTTCCCATGAAGAATTGCTTGAGGATTACTCAAGTTTCCAGTGTTGCATTTAAACATCTTTCAGTTGCAAGTGGCAGTCATCATGTCTGACAAGTGCTGAAGCAAAAGCAGGAGACGAAAGACATCTCAGAGGCTCCAGGTCCCAGAGCAACATGGAGCTCGTACAGGGATGGCGTCCTGTGCAGCTAGCTCAGCTCTGTGCAGAGTGGTTTGGCCAGAGGGAGACACACCCAAGTATCAGCCATGGCCATGGGCAAATGGCATGTCAGGGACTCCGTTGCTGGAGTCTGTGTTCAGAATAAATCCTTTTTGCTCTGTTAGGTGCTGTTGTCCACATCTCCACATCGCTGGGACAAACATCCAGACGGCTTATGGGAGGAACAGGTTGATTTCAGGTTTACAGAGCCAGGGGAAGTTCCATCAATGGTGGAAGAAGTTGGCTCCCTTTCCTAGATCCAAGCAGAGAGACACCATCAACAGCCAGACCATAAATGTAAACAGAAACATGAACCACGAGAGCTCAACCTGCTCTCTTCACACCTTAGGGCTGGACCCCAGGACCTGTCTCCCCACTCCCATCCCAAGAGACGCCTCCTCTGGTCAAGATGGCTGGAGACCCAAGGTACACATTTAATTTTTGGAACCCCTGAGTTCATGGGGCCATACAGCTGCACTATCCTTCTCCACTACCATAGGTGCCATGCTTAAAACGGACAGTTAAAGCCAGGCGTGGTGACACATATCTTTAATCCCAAAACTTGGGAGGCTAAGGAAGGAGGATTGTCACAAATTTGAGGACAGCCTGTGATATATAACAAGATGCTGAGCTGGGCGTGGTGGCGCATGACTTTAATCCCAGCACTCAGGAGGCAGAGGTAGGAGGATCACCATGAGTTCAAGGCCACCCTGAGACTACATAGTGAATTCCAGGTCAGCCTGGACTAGAGCGAGACCCTACCTTGAAAAAAATAATAAAATATTTAAAAGATTATATTTTATTCTGATTTTAGTGTTATATTTCTCTTCAATTAGACATTGTTGATTTTAGTTACTATTTGTGTGCATTTATGTTCATACTTCTTGCTAGCTTTGCTTACTGTGCCTTGTTATAGCTCAGCTCTGTCTGGGATTTCATTCCTGCCTGAGCCTTGGATTTATGATTGCATTTAGTTAAAACTGCTTGTTTCTGTGATTCTGCCCCAAACTGTGAAGTTTGTATCTTTCATATTTATGAGGTGGTGGCTCGCAGGGAAGTCTCCAGTGACAGAGGTTTTCCTTTTGACTCTTCCATAAACTTTTGGCTTCTCTTGTTTACAGACTTCAGAAGCCACCCGACTGCCTTTGGGAGATCTGGTTTTCCTTTCTGTCAACGTTTACAGCTCTTTCTCCTGTGAATTCTGTGGTTTTATTTTGACCAGGTTCCTTTTGGCCTAGGGATTCACTGAGCTTCATCAGCTGGAAATTGGCAACTCTCAAGAGTTAAACAGAAAATACTCTATTTAGCAGGCTAGAGAGATGGCTCAGTGGTTAAATGCATTTGCTTGCAAAGCCTTTTGGCCCAGGGTTCAACTCCCCAGTACCCATGTAACTAGATGCACAAAGAGGTGTATATGTTTGGAGTTCATTTGATTCTCTATAATAATAATAATTTTAAAAAAGGGATGGAGAGATGGTTCCGCAGTTAAGGCACTTACCTGCAAAGCCTAATGACCTGGGTTTGATTCCCCAGGACCCACATAAAGACAGATGTACCGAATGGTTCATGCATCTGGAGTTTGTTTGCAGTGGCAGGAGGCCCTGGTGCACCCATTCTTTCTATCTATCTATCTATCTATCTATCTATCTATCTATCTATCTATCTATCATCTATCTATCTATCTACCTACCTACCTACCATCTATCTCTTTCTCTGTCTCTCTCAAATAATAAAAATATTAAGTCAGCCTGGTGTGGTGGCACACGCCTTTAATCCCAGCACTCAGGAGGCAGAGGTAGGAGGATCTCCATGAGTTCAAGGCTACCCTGAAACTACGTAGTAATTCCAGATCAGCCTGGGCTAGAGTGAGACCCTACCTCAAAAAAACCAATATATATATATATGTAAAATCAAAGGGAAAAAGAAAATTGCCTATTGCATTTTAAGTTATCTCCTTCACATGTTATCATCTTGTCATTTTCTCTCTCTGAACCATGCTTTAAGCTAGTTCTTTTGGTGTCTCTACACATGGCTTGTATTGGCTCCGTCTTCCAGATCCTGAATTGCCAATGACATGTCAGCTTCTGTTCATTCACACATTGGTCTTTAAATTTCATTTCTACTTTTTATTTCAGTTATTTTAAGATGTCTTCATTCCCGGCTCACACAGTTGAGCACCCCTTATCTTAAACCGTAATAAGTATAGTCTGTAGTTATGATTGCTGAGAACTGTGTGGTTCCTGTTTGCTCGTCGGAGTCTCAGGTGTGGCACTCTGATTCCTTGTGTGACCCGTAAGTTCACATCTCATTTCTTCTCTGTGTTCTGATCAGTTATCTTACCCTCAGGAACTCCTCCCCATCTCCCTCCCTCCCTTCTTCTTTCCTTCCTTCCTTTCTTCCTTCCTTCCTTCCTTCCTTCCTTCCTTCCTTCCTTCCTTCCTTCCTTCCTTCTTTCCTGTGCTTGTAGGACGACACCCAGGTTCTTGCACATGCTAAGCAAGCACTCTACCACGGAACTACAGCCCTATTCCTCAGTTGAGTTCTTTGCTGGGAGTTTCTTCCTGCTCCCCAAGGTCACCAACAATCTGGAAACCTAGTTCAGACAAAGCCTCAGCTTGGAGTTTTTCAAACCAGGAAACTGGCAGGAATCCAGACCATACCATATAGGAGAGCCAGGTTCTGTGTTCCCATCCCCACCCTCATACAGTGTCAGGTCCAGAAGACTTCTCACCTCCCACACACTGAGGTGAAATTCTGGCTTGGTGAGTAGGGGGGTCTTGGCTTGACTTTGTCCTGGGGATGGCTGTGGGCTCGTAAGCCACAGGAAACTCTTAAGTACCATTAAGAGCAGTTCCTTTTTTTATTTTTAAATATATAAATATATATTTTCAAGCAGTGACAGAGAGAGAGAGAAAGAGAGAGAGGAGAGAAGAATGGATGAGTCAGGGCCTCCAGCCACTGCAAACGAACTCCAGATGCATGAACGACTTTGTGCATCTGGCTTTATGTGGTTACTAGGGAACCGAACTTGGGTTGTTAGGCAATGTAGGCAAGCGCCTTAACCGCCAAGCCATCTCTCTAGCCCAAGAGCAGTTTCCTTTTGTGAGAACTCAAAACTGTGGCAATACTGACAAGTGGGTTAAGGAATTCTTGGGAAGTTTGGTACTTCCATGAGCTATACATTTTAATTAAAATAACTGGCAAGTGGACCAATTGCACCCTAATCTAAACCACGTGGATTGACTCAGTAGGAGAATAGAGACATTTATTCTATAGGTTAAATTGCCCAATTATGTGAATCAGATTGCAAAGATGTGGAAAAATGGTCCCAGCATGCAGCTTTCCTGTGGCTTCTTTCCAGGGATGCTTCCCTGTCCTTGGTGCTGACTGCCAAAGCCCTTGGGTTAGCTCTGAACCAGCTCTGGATCAGCCCTGGGTCAGCTCTGGATCAGCTCTGGAACTGCTACTGGGTCATCTCTGTATCTGCCCTGGATCAGCCCTGGGTCAGCTCTGGATCTGCTCTGGACAAGCTCTGGATCAGCCCTGGGTCAGTTCTGGATCTGCCCTGGGTCAGCTCTGGGTCAGTCTCTGGGTCCTTACACTTCAACATCTTTCTCTCCTAGTAGCTTTTATGGCGGGGTTTGTCATAGGCATTGCCTTCTTGTTCTCCCAGAGACTGGTGTTTATTTTGCAATACACTAGAAATTAACACCCACAGCAGTACACAGGGGACCCAGCCTGCTCAGTGCTTGCTCAGTGCTCATGCCTCAAAGGGGCGTCTTTCGTTTGGCCATTTCCCATGATTGTGTTCAGGATCCTGGATCTCTGAGATGCCAGTTTACCAGGTGAGCCATCTCCTTCCCCTTCATCCCAGACACATGCATCTTTAGATGCCTAGGGCCTCAGTTCCCCCCTGCCCACCTTCCTTTCTTTCTTTTTTTTTT
>PVHP010041229.1:0-15520 GCA_004024765.1 Zapus hudsonius | reverse complement strand
TGGCTCCATCGGGCTCCATGCAGGCAAACTTGCACACCTGCTTCACATGCCGATGGCCATTTTTCAAAAACAAAACTGTGTTGCAAATCCAATGACCCTCTCTTTCTAGCCAATCTCCATCCCACAGAACCAGGTGGGCTACCAACTTGTTAATCCAGGGGGGATCAAAGCATTCAGGCCCCTTACTTCAAAGAGTCCGCATTCTTCCTGTTGTTCCAATGCAGACCAGCTGGCCCAATCTCAATGGTTTTCATCTCTCAAACAACTGCAGGTGAATGGGCAGCAGTTTCGACCCAAAGATCTTCTTTCTGTGCCATCTCCATCTGCTCACACCAGTCCGTTTTTACGTAAAACAACCCTGCAAAGCTTCCCAGGACTCAGGCAGGCAGAACACAGCAAGCCTCTCATGCAAACTGCTTCTGGCACAGTCCTGACCAAGTTCTTTCTCACCCTCATAAGCCAAACCTCAGAGTCCATAGTTCTCATTACACTCAGGTCTTTAAACTCTGACCAGAATGATCCAATAAGCTGTACTTACAGCACTGCAAGGCACCTCTTAGGACAAGCTTTCCAATCTGTCCACATTCCATTTGCAGATCACTTCCAAAAGCCCAAAGTCACAAGATCAGGGTTCTAGCAGCAACAGGTGACCCCACGTCCTAGTACCAAAACTGTTGCAGTCATCTTTCTAGTTGCTGCGCAGAGAGAACCCAAGCAAAAGCGGCTTGTAGAGGAATGGGTTTATTTGGCTTACGGACTCGAGGGGAGACTCCATTCTGGCAGGGGAAACGATGGCATGAGCAGAGGGCTGGACATCCCCTCTGCCACAGCACTGCAAACAATGGCAGGAAGGTGTGCCAAACACTGGCAAGGGGAAGCTGGCTTATAACCCCATAAGCCCACCCCCAACAGCACAGCTCTAGTGAGGTTCTAATTCCCGAATTGCCATCAGCTGAGGATCGATCTAGCAGAACACATTCAATTGTTTGTGGGGGACACCTGGATCAAACCATGACATCCACCCCTCTGCTCATGACATCATTTTCCCTGCCAGGATGGAGTCTCCCCTAGAATCCATAAGCCAAAATAAATCCTATCCTCCACAAGCTGCTTTTTGTCGGGTTCTTTGTCATAGCAATTAGAAAGCTGACTACAATATAAGCTATACACAGAAAGGAAATTGCTGTGTCCCCCTCACTTGTGTATGGACTCTAAGATAAGTGAACTCAAAGAAATAGTGATATGGTAATTGATAACTAATATCGTAAGTGACACGGAGAGAGTTTTTGGAATCCCCCCCTCCGAGTTCATGTGCTCTGATGTAAAAGAATTGTACACAGGGACAGAAATAAATTTTTATTACACACATTTATTCTAACTTATTAATTTAGGAAAAGGGGAATTGGATGGGGAAGTCTCCCAGTCACCAGTGGGAAGTTAGAGTTTTCCAGCCACCAGTGTGGAGAAAACATGTATCAGAGAGTTTAATAGAACTTATAGTGTTCAGCTAAATAAGCAGCCGAAGAAAAGGTAACAAAAAGCTCCCATTATGAGAAGGAGAGGTTCATGAGGGAAAAGGTCTAGAGCCTTCCTGAGGCCTGGATCAGCAGTCCCTTTGCTCCATTGCCATGTGGGGGAAGAGACTGGCTTCCTCTAGGGAAGTGAATTTAAGTTCTCCCCAGGTGAGTCAGAGAGACAGCTGGTTGGTTCATATTTGACCAATCAGTTTTAGTACCTAGGTTGTAGCTCTAATTAGATACCTCCCACTCAAGGGGAGGGGCTGCATCTGCAGAGGTCTGCCTGTCACAATCCCCCCTCTGAAGAAATAACCCTAACTGCTATTAGGGTACTGGGGTGTGGAATTTGAAAAAAAGCATCAGAAAGTACATACATGTTTAAGAAAATAAAAGCACAAGAAGAAGTACACATATGTTTAAGAAACAAGAATTAACAATACCCATTTTTGAACCTATTAAGAGGCAAGGCAAGCTTAATAGAGGCAAGCTCTGACTGGGGAGGGGTTAAGGAGGAGCTTAGCAACATTGTGTGGGGTCTCACTCCTAAACTCTCACAATAGAAGCTAGAATGTTGGTTAACAGATAATGGGAGAATGGAATGGGACCATGAGGGTCCCAGCCTTCAAATAGGCCAGAGGAATAAGATTGTAAAGCATATAACAAGTCATGGCATAGTATATACTTGAAAATCACAAAGACAGTAGATTTCCAGTTTTTTACAGCTTGTAACTGTTAGCTTAAAGATGACCCCATGATAGGGGCTTTTAACTGGCTTCAGAGCAAAGGATGGCCGATGACAGGCCAAAGCTAAAGGATAGCTGTTTCATCCAGGCCCAAAGCTGACGAAAGCTGAAAGGTAAACGCTGGAATAAATGCCATGGGCTTGGGAGCACAGTGTGTGGCTCATGCCTGCAATGGTCACACTGGGAAGCTGAGGGTGAAGGATAAGTTGCAGGCCGGCCGGGCTACACAGCAAGCTCCAGGGTAGCATAAGCAACGATTAAACTAGGTTCATGAGCTCCTACCTCTCCCTAAGTAGCTAGTGACAGTTCAAGGTTGCAAGGAGAAAACACACACACACACACACACACACACACACACACACACACACACACACACACACATTTTCCCCCATTGGTATAGCCAAAGGTAAATTGCCTATGCACGGTTTAATAGCCCCTAATCCATGTTCATGGAAACCATCCTAATTAAACTCAGTGGGTCAAAAATGAACACATCAGGAGTTGGAGGAGTACAAGAGGAGGTAATGGGGCTGAATATGATTAAATTCCATACAAGTATGTAAATGTCACAATGAAACCCACTGTTGTGTTTTAATAAAAACCTTAAAATTGGTATTTAGGGTGATGGATATGTTCATTAATATCATTTGATTACTTCACATAATATTAAAAAGTAATACTATCTTGTACCCCATATATATTTTTCCATATAATTTTTCAAGTTGAAATGAAAAATAGAATTCTTGAACATTTGGGAAGGTAAATTATCTTCACATCATAGCATGGATAGCTTTGAGAATATATACTTTTTTACAAATTAGAAGCATTTTTAAAAGTTGCTGAAAACATAAGTAGAAAGTTATATATTTAGGAATGTGCTTTAAGTTCTTAACAAACAAAATCAGAAGTTAGGAATGGCGCTCTATGGTAGAGCACTTGCCTAACATTCTGAAAGCCTGGAGTTCAATTCCTAGAAATATCACACACACACATACACACACATTTAAAATACTATTTATCTTTGCAACTAGATTATTTTCTTAGGTTAATGCTTGGTCATGTATAACATCACGAGTCAATAATACATTTTTCTACACAACTATTACACATAGCATAAAATACTCTGGCTCAATCGTGGTCCTCAGCAATCTAACTATCAGTGTTTAACAGTAACATTTTCAGGCTTCCTTAAGGGTCTATGATTATCCTTTTCATTATCTTCCTTGTCTCCTAGGTCCTACCCCAGAGGGCACTGGTGAATATACAGTCTCTTATGTGTGTACTGATAAATTCACACTTTCCACTTCACCACAACTCCCCAAATTGCAGTCTGGGGTGCAGTTTGGATGCAGTCAAGAAGCCACATCCTTTCAGGTCAAGGGCAGAGGACATTCCATTATAACAAAACAAGGGAAGTATTTACTGTGCCTGAGGCCTGCTGTTTTCTCTATGGAGGAAGTCTAGGCCTCGGGATTCTGCAGAACTTTCCCATCCTTCAGATCTGGATGCTTCCAGACCTTGATCTCTTCTTTTGAATCAGTCTGTTCTCCAGGATTCACAAGCTGTGTACAGGGATGGGTATAGGTGGCAAGTCCCATGGGCTCAGTTCTAAGATATAATTCACAATTTCTTTCCCTTTTTTTTTTTTTTTTTTGGTTTTTCAAGGTAGAGTCTTGCTCTAGTGGAATTCACTATGTAGTCTCAGGGTGGCATCAACCTCACGGCAATCCTCCTGTCTCTGCCTCCCAAGTGCTGGGACTAAAATCATGAGTCACAATTTCATGCTCCCATACCACACTGGATCACACACTTGTTAATACAAATTATAGGAACATGTTAAACTATGGTCCTGGGGCTGGAGAGATGGCTCAGGGTTAATGTGCTTGCCCGAAAAGCCTAATGACCTGTGTTTGATTCCCCAGTACCCATGTAAGCCAGATGCACAAAGTGGCACATGCATCTGGAGTTCATTTGCAGTGACTGAGGCCATGGAGTGCCCATTCTCTCTCTCTTCCTCTCCCCCCCCTCTCATCTATATCTCGGTATTTATAAATAAATAAATAAATAAATAAATAAATAAATAAAATATTTTTACAAAACCCAAAGGTCTTGGATAGTCTAAATGGGTCTGTGTGATGTAGTTTTCATAGCGGAGATTTGATTTCCCTAACCCTTAAACAAACCCAGGATCATGGATAAAATTTCTTATTCACAAATATAAACATTATTCTTAATAATTTTTTTCTTTCCCATTCTTTCCATATATAAAAGATGACCTGAGCTTATCTATCACTTCTGCATGCAAGTACAATATAATCCAAAGACTGGGCCACCCCTGGATTCCTGCAAGGCGTTTGAATGGCATTTATGTATACAAGTGCTGCCTAAAGTGGATTTTCCACACTGAAGTCAGAGTGATATTTTAAAACATCTCAGTTTTAAAGTCCTTAGCATGCCAGTAAAGATCCTTTCTGGTGTGGACCCAGTTGACATCTTTGATCCCATGTTTTACCAATGCCCATTACCTGTGTGTTCATGGTCTCACCTTGAGGCCCTCCTTTTGTTCCTTGAACATTGTCAGCGCCCTTGCACTGGCTGCTTTTCTGCCCCAAATCCTCTTCCTAGAAGGTACACTAGGCTGGCTTCATGTCACTCAGCTCATAATAAGATATCACCTTCCCAGACAGAATCCATTGATACCCTCTCAGATATATCACCACTGATTATTCTCAAGCTAATCTTTCATTTCGCCTTCTTCATATGGCTGTTAGAAAGACCTCCATGGTGTCAGGAGTACTTTCTATATGGTTTCCTGCCTCTGAGAATAATACCCAGGAACTAAAACAGTGTGTCAAATATTAGCTGGAAAAAGGAACAAGAAAGCTCACTTACAGTTACATATGAAAGCTATGAGCAGAGATTCATAGAAGCAAATTCAGAGACTTGTGGTAGTGTTGTGGAAGTCTGTGAAATGGGTTAGCTGGGCCAATGAGCATAAACTCTCGCATAGTAGTAACTGGGATGTTGTGGGACCCTGCTAAGAGGTATGGAGGATATAGGGTTAAAGGAAGTTGAGGCTGGCCTGAAACCCTGATAATCTCAAGTTTATCCAAGCTTTTCTGAGACCAGTAGGTGTTTTGGCAATCAAAGTCTCCTTCTCTTATGCTAAAAACTCCAGCCCCCTGGCAGGCCACAACAAACCTTGAGAAGCCCAGACACTTCCAGGCCTGAATTTACTAATCACATCCCCCAGCTGTAATAACAAGCCTGGGCAATAAAAATTTAAAGGTCACATTTCCTCTGCAGCCACCGCCATCCAGTACGTGCCTAAAGGCATGGACTTCCCAACACTGAGGGGCTGAGAAAGTCCCCTCATTTTATCTATGCAAACTAGGCATCCACAGGTTACTGGCCCCTGCCAATCCCTTCATAAAACATCCACAGACTACTCTGCCCCTACCAATCCCTTTGCTGCTTATGCCCCTGCCTCTGATTTTTCATCTGGTTTCTCCTCTATATACTTATATCGAGACCTTTTTACACATAATAAATGAGCTGTTCAATGAGAACACTGCAACCCTAGAGTTCTTCCTCTCATTGGCTCACCGCTATTACAAGACTGTCCCCACAGGTCTGTGGATGAACAGGGAGTTGATGCGCACTGCAACTCCCCAACTAAGCCACATAACAACAGGATAGCAGTAATTTTCAATCCCACAAACCTTAACCTCCTGAAGTAATACAGATAACCTAACTGAGCAGAGCATGCTCATTGCTTATTCTTCATGAGCACCTTTTAATTGATTATGCTCTCCATTAATATTATCATTAATATGTTCTAAAAATTAAGACAAAGTTTAAAGGAAGTCAAGAAATTACCCTGGCGTGCCAAATGTATGCTCTGATGAAATTCGCCGTCTATTCCATCTTCCTGGTTGCTAATATTCCGTGTACCAGCAGTAACACCACAGCACCATTCTCACCCGGTAGAACATGCCATCTTTTCCACATAAGCCACAGTCCTTGTGTTTGTACAACAGCTTCCACAGGGAGCCTGAAGAACTACACACTTGTTTTTCCTAGTACTGAGAATAATGAGTATGTTGACGGAAATTGTACTGAATCTGTAAATTACTTTTGGCAATATATCCATTTTCACAATATTTATGCTGCCTGTCTGGGAGCATGAAGGTCTCTCCAGTGTCTGGTATCTTCCTTTATTTCATTTTGCAATGTCTTGTAATATTTTTTGGAGGTCTTTGATATCCTTGGTTAGTCTTATTCCTAAGTACTTTATTTTGGGGGAAGCTATGGAAACAACAGGATATTTTCCTAATTTGTTTCTCAGTAAGTTCATTGTAGGAATACATGAATGATACTGATTTTTGTGTCTTGCAACTTTGCTAATTTTTAAATTAATTGTAAGAGTTTTCTGGCAGATTTTGTAGGATATATAGAATCATGTCATCTGCAAATGTGGATAGTTTCATTTCTTCCTTTCTAATGTGTGTACCTTTCATGTCCTTCTCTTGTCTTTTTGATTCAGCAGAGACCGAGAAAACCATATTTAGAGTGGACGCAATGGGCACCTGTGACTTGTTCCAGATTTTAATGAAAATGTTTTCCATTTTTCCCTTTTCAGAATAATTTTGGCTATAGGTTCTACATAAATAGCCCTTAATATTTTGAGGTATATTCTGCCTATTCTTAATTTCTCCAGAACTTTCATCATGAAGGTATGGTGAATGTTTTCAATATCTTTTCTGTACTTATAGAGATATCATATAATTCATATTGAAACAAAAGAAGATCACATATAGGCAGAGCAAACCTAAGTGTAAAGAGTGCTGAAGATATAACAATTCCTGATATGATATTATATTATAAAGCCGCAGTGACAATGAGAGTGTGGTGCAGACACAGAAACAGACACTAAGTCTAATGGAACAGAACAGAGGACCCCAAAAAACTTACATGGCTAGGATTGCAAAATTTTCAAAAAACTCATTAAAAATAGACACAGGGATAAGCCTGTGATATTCAACAGATTATCCTGGCTAAATTGGATATCCACCTGCACAAGAATGAATTAGAACCACACCTCGAACCCTACACAAAGATCAATTCAAAATGTATCAAAGACCTTTATGTAAAGCCAGAAACACTGAAACTACTAGAGGAGAATATAAAGCAATGCACAGGAAGTTATGCATATAGGCAAGAACTTTCTAAAGATGAGTCCATTAACATAAGAAATGGTCCCAAGAATCAACTAATTAGACTACATGAAGTTAAAAAAATTTCTGCACAGAGACATCCATCAGAGCAAACAGGAAGCTTGCAAAAGGGGAGGAAATTTTTGCCAGCTATTCTAACAAGGGACTGATATCTAGAATATGCAAAGAACTACAGAAATTAAAAACCCAAACCTCCAAACTGCCAATCAATAAATGTGCTACTGAAGTCAACAGACATATCTCAAAAGAAGTACAATTGGCTAGTAGGTATTTTTTTTTCAAAATGCTCCTTAGCCATTAGGGAAATGCAAATTAAAACCTTTCTGCTATTTCATCTCCCCCTAGTCAAATGGCTGTCATCAAGAAAACTGATGACAGCAAATGTTGGTGAAGGTGTGTGTGGGGAGGCTTATTTAAAAACTAAATACTGAAATACCATATGATCCACTCCTGGCCATATCCTCAAAGGACCCTGTATTCTACCTCACATCCATGTTCATTGATGCTTTTTTGAAAAATAGCTAGGAAATGTGGTCAACCTAAATTCCCATAAACAGATGACTACATAATTAAAATGTGGTTCACATACACAATGGAGTTTTACTAAGTTGTAAAGAAAAATGAAGTCATGGAATTTTTAGGAAAACAGTTCAAGCCCCAAAAGACAAGCTTGTATGTTCTTCCTCATGTGTGGATGCTAAATGTTAATATGTATGTATGTATGTATGTGTGCATCCATGCATATTTGTTGGTATGTGTGTGCATATGACTGCAGATGGGCTGTGATTTTTAGATAGGAGATCATGAGAGGGGAGGAGAGGTGATGAGAAGGGGAGGACAAAAGGAAACATGCAGAGGAAAGCAGAAAGGAAGCTAATGGGTGCATGTCCTCCATTAGCCTTCTACTGATCACTATGCCTTTACCGCTTGATTCCCAGGTGCCTCCATGCTGCAACTTCCTCTAAAAGAATGTCTTCTGGGCTCAGCTATAGTCACAAATGACAGTACTTCTCGATTTTTTAAGGCTATGGTTCCATCCTAAATTTCTACCACATTTAATTTTGCTTGATACAGTGTCCCCGTAGCTCAAGCCAGTCAAGAACTTATTGTGTACCCCAGGCTGGGACAATCTTCCTGCCTTACTCAGCTGTCCAAGGGCTGCAATTGCAGAATGAGCTGCTACAACCAGCTCTTTTTCAAAACTACCTTTTCTTTATCCATTCAATGACTGATGGAAACTCAGAGCAGTACCATATCTTAGCCATTGTGACCAGAGCTGTAGTGAACTTGGGAATACAGATGCCTTCTCAACATGCTAAATTCCTATCTTTGGGCTACACACACACACACACACACACACACACACACACACACACACACACACTTATAAGTCAGACCATTTCATGGCATTCTACTTTTAATTTTTTTTCAAGGTAGGGTCTCACTCTAGCTCAGGCTGACCTAGAATTCACTATGTAGTCTCAGGGTGGCCTGAAACTCACAGCGATCTCCTACCTCTACCTTCTGAGTGCTGGGATTAAAGGCATGCACCACACCCAGTGTTCTATTTTTAATTTTTAAGTAACACATAATGGCAATATTAATTTATATAAAACCCTTCAATGACTGTAATACAAATTTAAAAATTCAGATATGATGATGACATGATATAAAAGATTTTCTTTATTTCACTTAACTGTCTTAGGCCAAGAATATTTTTTGAATATTTACTCCACAGATTGTGAAAACATTTCTCTGAATGTTGTACTATAAAGCAAATGAACACATATTATGCTAGTGGATAGAAACCTTGGGCTTCAAAGAGTAAAGATGAAATCATGAATCACTGGGTGGCTTTCATTCTTCTCTTGCAGATGCCTTGCAGAGTTAGAGAGATTGATGGTGGGATCAGAGGTAAAATACTAGTTCATACTGTGTCTCTGTAAAATTGAAATAAGTAGGAGGTATATCTTGAATTTTTCAAAGCTTTGTAAAAGAAAACAGTAGGAGAAGCAGGCCAGTCTGGCTCTGGATGTCTAAATACCTGTGTGTTGTCTTCTCTTCTACCATTCACACCTTCTGCTATGTTTTTGTTTTGTTTTGTTTTTATTGCTATGGAGCAATTCCAGGGTCTTGAGTGGATAAACCAGTGATTGACCACTGAGCCACATCTCCAGCCCCACTCTCAGCACTCTGATTTACTCACTACTATTTAAATTTACTCAATACTCTATGAGGGGCTTTTGTCAGCCTTGAAGTTTTGGTCTTCAATGTTCCTCAAGAACATCCCATGACAGGTGGTGAATTTTTTCTCAAACTTTATAGTTAGCCTACAGAGTTTTAGGTATAACCATAATTTTTTTAAATTTATTGTCCATAATGAGTTACATTATTTAGTGGGCAAACAATGAGTAACAATCCCCAATTCCCTGTTTCCCCCTCCCCCATCCCCAATCAGCTGGATATCCTCCTCTGTGGGTCGTCTGGATCAGTCCTTGTGACAGGGACCATGGAAAGCTTCGTATTCAGCCAGGTTCTCCTGGCCCTAGTATGTTGTTACTGAGGGGTGCCATGCCTCTGGATAGTCTCCCCCACCACGGCTCTCACAATCTTTCCGCCCCCTCTTCCGCTCAGTTCCCTGAGTCGTGGTGGGTGAGTAATAAGGCTGCTTTAATGTTGTGAGTTTAGGGGTCTTTGTGGTGAAAATCATTGGTTTCTGTCTCACTGGCTTATCCTGTGTTGATTGAATGACTGTGGCTTTGGGTCCCTTGTTCATCCCGTCATTCTCTGCAGGGTTCCATATGGATCCTCCACAATATGACTGTGGTGGCTCCTCTCTTGCCAGGATCTCAGCTATCTGCCTACGGTCGGTTGGTAGGGTTAGATGGGCCCCAGCTCTCTTGCTACATCCTGAAAAATACACACACACAATCTCCATTGGAGAGCGAGATCAGTGTAGGTTAACAAATATACACAATTCTGGATTACCTAGATTCTATTTTTAGTAGCCTCCCCGTCAATCACTCCCATAGTGCATCTTGTCTTGGGAGCCCAAGAATACGGGATCCAGTGTCTATCGCCCTGCATCCCAAGTTCCAGACAAGGGCTCCCCCTCACTAAGTGGAAAATTTGGCCAAATTTGAAAGCTGTTGATTGTCTCCCCCAGGCCCAGGCTCCTCCATTGCACAAGTGCTCCTTTCTTAGTTTGCTGTTCTCTCCCAGTAGGAGGTGTGGTCAGCCTACTTATGGCCGCAGATTGTGTTTCATGTCAGTGGTCTCTGTTTACTCCAGCTGTTGTTGATCAGTTTCCCCTGGCAGCCGGTGCAGTGCCTTCCAGCACTACACTAACTGCCTTCTGGGGGCTGGATACTGTTCTGGACCTCGAAGGGTCTCTCGATGCTGGTCGATGGCATTCTGTGGTTTCTTCAGCAACAGGGTTTTGCCTCAGGCCTGGGGAGGGCACTCAAAAGCTTTGACAGAATTCTGTCTTGTTGTTGGAACCTCATGGGTCGCTTTGGTCAACAGCTCAGTGAGGGAAGGAACCGGTGAGGTATAACCATAAAATTTTCAAATACATTTTTATTTTATTCTCATTTCCACCCTATCTTTACCACTCATTTATCTCATACAATATAGGTCACTGCTTTGGGGAATGGCCTGAAATGATTTTAGGACTCAGCATTGACATTTGCCCTTTGGGTAAGCAACCAGTAAATATGAATGCTAAGACAACCTGATTTAAAGCTCCTTGAATGACAAAAGGCTTTGAGAAATGGCAGGTCACCTGACATGAAGTGGGGTAACTACCTCTCAGCATACAGGAGCCATGTCATCCAGGCGACAATTATTATCCTTTTATCTACAACACAAATCCATACACACAGCATTTCTTGATAAGTACTCCAGTATGTTATCAGTTTGAAATTGAAGAGAAATGGTATTTCAATTTTAATTATTTTATCCAAATCATAAACAACATAGGAATAAGCCATAATAGTGCATCTAAGCTAAAATGTGAATATGATATGATCTCTGAGGGTCATTCCGTGCATGGTATGTTCACATTATTCAAACTAAGGCAAATCCATGCATCCTGTCCAAAACATCTATTTCCAACATTTTGAAATATTTTCCTTAAAAATTGGTTTTCTCATCAAATAAAAGAATCGCGAGTTCATTTGGAAGCCATCAGGCCAAACAGTGCTCTTTAGAAAATGTCTAGCTCCTACTTCTAGTCACATGATTAGGAGAAAAGAGTATGCACTTTGATGATGGTTTTACATTACTTTTTTCAGAAGCTGGTAGATAACTTCTACTTTCTGAACTTGGTTTTTTCCATCACTGGTCCCTGATTGCCCCAACAGCCCCCAGAATGAATGGTGTGTCTATCACAGGGTCACTGGCCCTGACCACTCCTCCAGTGTAAATATGCTTAATGCACAGTTGATGGTCCCCTCAGCTCTCCAGGAGGCATTTTCCTATCACACATTCAATAATAATTGGTCATGACTTTAGACGTTTCTTTTTAAAATATTTGTTATATATTTATGTATGTACTTATTTATAAGAGAGAAAGAGACAGAGAGAATGAGAATGGGTGTGCAATGACATCCTGCCACTGCAAATATGAACTCCAGACATTTGTGTTACTCTGTGCATCTGGCTTTATATACGGGTATGGGGAAATTGAACCAGGATCGTAAGGCTTTGCCTTTAACTGCTGAGCCATCTCTCCAGGCCTGTTTAGCCTTTTATATTGCAGTTGATATTAACCTCAAATTAATTAATGTTCAAATTTTCATTATAAAATGCATTTCCATTAAATTAAGAATTTATCAATGAGCCCAATGTTCAAAAAAATTTAAGCACACAAAATTGGCGGCTAAAAGATACCAATACTCCTCAGCTCTCACTAGTCTCAGGGATCACAGGAGGCAGAGGTAGGAGGATCGCCATGAGTTCAAGGCCAGTCTGAGACTACATAGTGAATTCTAGGTCAGCCTGGGCTAGATGAGATCCTACCTTGAGAAACAACAGCAACAAAAAAACAAGAGTGCTCACCAAATCCATTCTCAACCAATCAAAAATTAGTACACTGGATACTTCAAACTAATTGTTTGGGCACCAACAATTGAATGCTCATTTTTGCATTTTTGCTTATCATTTCACTCTACCTGTAAGGAGCTGCAACAATGAGATATTTGTTAGTTTTGTCTAGGCTATAGTAATGGGCATTTGTATATATGAAGTTTGTTAAAATGTAAACCATTGGGCTAAATATAAAAACACCAAGAATTCTTCTGACTGCTCTGGGATGAAGAAGTGGTGTTATGCTTTCAGGAGGTATGATCATATTCTATCTGTCAAGGCAAACACTTTCCTGAGCACCAGGACAAGACTGGGATGAATGTATGGCTAATGGGCTGAGTTGAGTCATTGGTTAACTAACATAAGCTGATCTTTACATATGTTCAGGAAGACACTGATAGAAACGTGATCACTACCTTATAAAAGACAGGCTTTCCAGAGGAAAATGTGTCCTGGAAAACTACTTTGAAAATGACCATCTGAGAAGGAAAAAAATTCTCTTGTAAAAGAAAAGTTATGTAAAAGGATTTTATTTAGTCACTCTTTTGGTCCTCATGAATATTCATGTCCATATTCTTTTGAAATATTATATTTATTTAATCTGAAAGGCCAGTACTTCGGATGAGAGAAACTCATGAAGGGAATGAGTGAATTATTCATCTAAAACAAATATTGTTTCCATTATATATGTGTACTTAGATCTACATAAATTACAATCCAGTAGAGCAATACATTTTCACAATGGGCTCTTACAGCAAAAGACCCACAAGTTCCAAATGGCTTTGTTTGCTTTTCCATTTTTATTCTGAAAGAGGAAATCTCAGTGGAGAGAATGCATATCCTTGAGCTGTAAAAACAAATTATTTTAGCACTGACTGGGTGAAGCTTTCTTGAATGACAACAGCTCCTTCTTGTACAGCATTGGGATCCAACCAATCGTGTGTGGTGAAGGTGCAAAAGCCCCGGGCTCTCCTGGTGAGCGCAAAAAAGCACCTTCAGAGCACGTGCATCCACCAAGGGACCAGACAACCACCCCCCACTGCACCAACAGCCCTGCTGTTTACTTAAAATTACACAATTCCCACATGATGATATCTTTCTACTTGGTTAACACTCTCATTTTCAACAATTCAGGTTTAAGTCATCTTTATGACAGGCACCATCTACTTAAAGAAATGAAGTGTGATCATCAGTGTCATGAAAACAAGTGACAAATTATGTCCTTTAACAGGCTGTGTATTCCTTTAAATCGCTTTCTTTGTGTGTGTGCCGATACGTGTGCCCTGCGCACACATGTGCAAAGGCTAGAGACGGTTGCTCATCTGCATATTTCCTTGAGACAGAGTCTCTCACTGAGCCCAGGATTGCATTGACCTTTTCAGTCAGATTAGCACATCTGTAGACCCCAGTGATTCTCTAGTCTTCGCTCCCTATGGAGCTAGGGTCATGCACTTGCATGGGAATACGCAGCTATTTATGTGGGTACGTGGGCCATGGGGATTGAACTCAGGTGTTTGCAGGTTTTGTCAGACCCTCATGCATGCATGACATGCATATTTACCTGCTGTGTCATCCACTCATACTTTCAAGAAGAGCAAGTACTGAACTTACTTCTGACCAAAATATTTATCTTTAAAGTAACTAAGTATGAATATATATATATATATATATATATATATATATATATATATATATATATGAATTCCCATTTAAACAGGCAAGGTGTTACAGAGATTAATGTGAACTAAGCAAGGTGGGGAAACTTTACACCTAACATTTCCATAATTTCATTTCAAAAATGCATTAAAAATGCAGACATTGAAACAGACTGAATAAAGAAGTAGCTCAATTCTAGACCATATGAAATTGATAAAAATATGTGGGTTTGTGTTTTGGTCCATTTCATTTGTTTGCTTTTCATGGTCATCTTTGTCTTTTAACACCCAAGATCCTTCACACGAGAGGTGGCATGGGTACACACTTGAAGTCCACTGGGCCCCAATCCTGTCAAAATAGGATCAAATTAAGTTACTAGGTGTTTTTCTCCATTCCAGAAGCTGAAGCAATGGAAGCAAGTCACCTCTCAAGATCACAGCTCTTTAACTAACAACATGTATGGAGGAGGTAGTGCTAGACTCCCGTGAAGGAGAAACACATAAACGTGTTCATATTGTTCTTGAATAAGCTTGTATTTACACATTTATTTATTTGAAATCAGAGAGAAAGGTAGAAAAAGAGACAGAGACAGAGAGAATGGGTGTGCCAGAGCCTCCAGCTGCCACACACTCCGGATGCATGCACCACTTTGTGCATCTGACTTTCCGTAGATACTAAAAAATCAAACTCTGGTCATTGAGCTACTCAGGCAAGTGCCCTGACCGCCAAGCCATCTCTCCAGTCCTTCTTCCACATTCGTTTTGTCCACTTGGCAAAGAGGTTGCACTCATGCACAGTGGCTGTACTTAGCTGCACATGCTGGGCCGGTCACCATTGTGTTACAGAGGCCACTCCTGTCCCCAGTGAGTTAATGATAGCTAGAGTTTGCTGGGGGGAGGGAGTCGTTCTTTTCCGTAGCATAGACTGGTGAGCGATGGGAAGGAGGAGGAGTATCGTGAGACTGAGGGGTAAGATACACAGGATGAAAATGCAACATGATTGTATGAAAATGACAAGAAACAAATCAGTGCTTCCCCAAGCTTTCCTGTCCTTTAAATGCATCGTTGATCTCACACGTCGTGTTCTCACTCATCTGTGACTCCTAACTGCTATGTCTGTATGGTAAATACAGGGATGTCAGACCTTGTATGGGCGATGAGTCAAGGGAAAGAACAAGAAGAAAACAAAAGTTGGGAAGAGGCAGAGAGAGAACCAAGGGAACATGTAGTGGGGAAAGGGAAAAGAAACAACAACAAAATTGGCAACACAGAATGAAACT
>PVHP010041228.1:0-16004 GCA_004024765.1 Zapus hudsonius | reverse complement strand
GGTTTGAGAATCTGAGTGGGACAGCTAGGAAATGTACTGTGACCCAGGAATCAGACTGGAGGGTGCCAGAAGAATCACCAGTATCCAGAGTATATCTTTTCTGCCCTTTAAATACATCTGGAAAAATCTAGGTGACAAATATACATTTAAAAATTTATATGCTCCTATTCTATTAAGAATAGTTCTAGAATGAATATGGAGAGTCTCAGAGTCTTCTTTCCTGCCTTATTTGAACCCAGAGCTACTTATCTGCATGGCAATCCTCTAACTGTACATAAAACTCACACTCTCTTCAGAATGCATGTCTCTCCCCACTCACAGTGGTACTAACTGCCTTACAACATGTTGTAACTGAATTTGCCAGCACTTTAATCTCATCTGCCAAGGTGCTCCAATGGTACCACATGCCTTGGCCAGATTCTTCAAGTCTTTCTTACAAAAGGATATATATAAAATGTTGCAGTCAACTTTCTCTGTTGCTGCGCAGAAAGAACCCAAACAAAAGCGGCTTGTGGAGGAATGGGTTTATTTGGCTTACAGACTCCAGGGGAGACTCCATCCTGGCAGGGAAAATGATGGCATGAGCAGAGGGGTGGACATCACCTCTGCCACAGCACTGCAAACAGTGGCAGGAAGGTGTGCCAAACACTGGCAAGGGGAAGCTGGCTTATAACCCCCATAAACCCGCCCCCAACAACACAGCTCCAGTGAGGTTGTAAAACTCAAACTGCCATCAGCTGAGGATCGATCACTCAGAACACATTCATTTGTTTGTGGGGAACACCTGGATCAAACCATGACAGTCCACCCCTGGCCACAACAAACTAATAATCATACATGATGTAAATACAACATGTTCGGCTCAACTCCTAAGTCCCCATAGCTTTCAATTGAGCCATAATACCAAAAAATAAACCTGTAATGACACAGAATACTCACAATGCAAAACATGAGGCATGGCCAAAACAGATTGAACCAATACAAGATTTAAAACAAGCAGGGCAGCATCAATCTTTAACTCCAAGTTCAATAATTCTAATCAGTTTCTTGGAGATTCGATTTCACCCCTCCAGCTCGGCTACTCAGTCTGGGAAAATTTCCGGTGCTGGCAGCTCGCTTTGGCAGCCATCCATAGTCCTGGCATCTCACTGGATCTCCATTGCAACCCATAGTTCATCATTAGGCTCCATCGGCCTCCACGCAGGCAATCCAACACACCTGCTTCATACTGCTAATGGTCATTTTTCAAAAACAAAACTGTGCTGCAAATCCAATGACCTTCTCTTCCCGCATTTGTTATACTCCACAGAACCTGGTGGGCTACCAACTTATTAATCCAGGGGAGAACAAAGCAGTCAGGTCCCTTACTTCAAAGAGTCCACCTTCTTCCTGTTGTTCCAATGCAGAGCCCTGGCCCAATCTCAATGGTTGTAATCCCTCAAACAATTGCAGCCGAACGGACAGCAGCTTTGGCCCAAAGATTTCATTTCTTTCTGTGCCATTTCCATCTGCTCACACCAGTCCATCTTTACATAAAGCAACCCTGCACAGGTTTCCAGGACACAGGCAGGCAGAACGCAGCAGGCCTCTCACACAAACTGCTTCTGGCACAGTCCTGACAAAGTTCTTTCTCACCCTCCTAAGCCAAACCTCACAGTCCATAGTTCTTGTTTCATTCAGGTCTTTCAACTCTGACCAATAAATAGAGAAAGGACAGGGGAAGCTGGGGTTAAAAAAAAAAAAAAACAACTCTAGGTGCTAGAGACTACAAAATGGCCTCTCCAGGTTCTTTTAGGTACTGGCTTCCATTGAGCTTATTATAGTTTATTTTGGCCTTAAAAGGGAATGAAAGGGTAGAGAGTAGAAGAATCCTATCTTTCTGACAGGAATGACTACCACCACAGGGAAGTGGTTTCATATGTTAGAATCAGCCACTTTTTGCCTTGTGTTGTGTCTCATCCAGCAGGCAGTCACCTCCTCACCAACTTTCCCCTCCTGTAACAGCCAGCACAACCTTCAAACTAAGTGGACGCTGCCAGTCCCTACTTAAAGCCTATAGTATTCCTCTGCACTTTGAAGAAGTGTTCCTTAAATTGGCCTGCAAAGAATCACTACGTCTATCCTTCAACCACTCCTTCTTACCCAGCCCTAACTTCATCCAGTTTCCCAAACCTACTAAACTCTTTGCTTTCACACATTTTCCCTCCAACCCACATTCTTTCCAATTCACTACGAGGCTGGCTATTCCTCATCCTTCAGGCTCCCGGTCAAACTTCACCCCACATAGGCCGCCTTATCTGATATAAATACTCTCCTTCATGGTACTCTATCTTTCCCTTTGTTGTGCTTATCACTGCACGGAACTGCATACTTGTACACAGCTCCAGCATGAGAGGAAGATCTGATCAGGGGCCCCGTCTGGCTTTTGTTTTTCTGAAACACCATCCACCCAGGGTCAGCATGGTGAAAGAGTTACGGTAGGCACACAGTGGTAGATGTTGGTTCAATGAATTCTAGGACACCCCTTTGCGTAAAATGAAGCTCTTATTCCCTAAGTCTTTAAAGGCATTAAATGGTTCATAGCAGGTTTTCAAGTTTTCTTCTGGTCACTTTTGACAGACTGTGAGCTCTAACTCTTAGTCCAGGCTTTCTTGGGTGAGCCATGGCATTGGGGAAACCTGTGGCCAAGACCTTTGATAAACAGCTGGCATGGTTCAGTGCAGTTTTGCTGGTTTCATTTGGAAGGAACCAGAATGTTTTTCATGATTAAATTGGCAGTGCACATTTATATAAGCAAGATTAAGTTTCTCTTCAAAACCCTTTGTAGAAATGCCTTTAATTATTATTGCGTATATATGTGTACTCTTTGCACAATTATAAGCCTTACTAAAAGCCATGTTCTTGTTTTTCCAAGTGTCTTTTTTTCCTTTTTCTTCTGCTCCATGTTTTCATGTATGACTTTATAACTGTTTCTCCATCCAATCATTCACCCTCTCTCTGGGTTAGCAGGTCTCTAATACTGTTGTTATAGGTTAGATTCTAAGCTTCTTCCATGCCTGGAGGGAGATTTTTAAGAATGTTAGACCTTGTGTTCAGATTTCTGTTCTCAGTCAAACATAGCTGCTCTTGTTTCTGGTGACTGACCATGTAACCATGTAAAGATTTTACAGACATTCTCGGGCTGAAGAGATGGCTTAGCGGTTAAGGCATTTGTCTGCTATGCAAAAGGACCCGAGTTTGATTCCCCAGTGCCCACATAAAGCCAGGTGCACAAGAGGGCGTATGTGTCTGGAATTCATGCTGTGCCCATTCTCTCTCTCTCTCTCTCTCTAAAATAAATAAATAAAATATATTTTAAAAAAAGATTTTACAGACATTCTCAATGAACTGCCCTTTCTATACAGGCCCCCTGTTCTTGTCACTGACCCTTTAAAGATTTTACAGACATTCTCAATGAACTGCCCTTTCTATACAGGCCCCCTGTTCTTGTCACTGACCCTTTGCTATAAATTTATTTAAGCATTAACCTTCTAGGTCTGTGTCCCTTCATTACTCTTTTTCTGCTTCTCTAAATTCCCTAAAATCTAAGCATCTCAGTCTGTATCCCCTCAGGGCTGTATCCTATCTGATTTTGTATTGTTTTTTTTAATCCCAGGCATAGTGCTGCCCTGTACTTAAAGACTCCCTCTGTCTTTCTGCTCATCCACTTTGTTCCCAAGGCTTGGTCTATGACAGAAGCCATACAAAACCCTACAACTTCAGATTGATGTTCTTTGTACATATCAGGTCTGGGTTCACTTGGCACCTTCTCTGGCTATTTTTTTTTTCTTCCCTAGAGACATCACAAGTGGACCCATACTTACAATCTGTGTCACTGGCATTTGGCCTATATCTGATTTTATAAGCTTTACTAATTCTAGATGACAACCCTACATAAAGATGAGAAAAGAGTAAACAAACAAACAAAAAAAAACAACAAATGAGTAGCCAGATCTTTTAATGTGCAAAACAAACATCAATCCATCAATCTGTTTCAGGTTTACTTTTACTTTACTCATTCCAAATCCTGAGTCCTCGGATACAGCCAGCCAGGGCAAGTGCATGTGACAACCAAGGGAGCCACCTGGGCTTCCAGTTAAAGTGATGATACCTCCACTGGGGTTTGCAGCCTATAGCTGCAAACAGAGCCTAGAACTAGAAACACCCCTGAAGAGTGGCAGGCTCTAAAATGTGTGTGGGAAATATGGATTCTGGAGCCAATAGCTTGGGTTCTCATGGATCTGTCTCCTAGTAGGTCTTAAGCTTGGTACCAGTTCTCTCCTCTATAACACAGGAATAATACTAGCACCTGCATCTGAGCGTCATTCTTGTAACTGGAATTGAGATATGCATTGGGCACATGGTGTGTTAGCCTTCCATTGCTATAACAAATACCTGAGATAATCAACTTACAAATAAAAGCTTTATTTTGGTTTGCAGTTTTAGACATTTCAGTCCATGGTTGTTGGCCTATAATGTTATGGGCCTCTGAGGGTACAGCATGGCAGGAACATGGTGAATAGCAAAACCACATAGCTATGGACAGGAGAGGAAAGAGAAAGAATGGGTGGGAGTCCTACTGTTTCCTTTAAGGGCATGCTTCCAGTAAAATGAAGACTGCCTACCAGGCCCCACTTCTATAAGCTTCAATCCACTCCCAACAGACCAACCTGAGGACCAAGCCTTTAACACAGGGCCCCACATCTAAACTGCAGCACATAGAATGCCCTAGACACTGTGCTTTAGAACAGCAATGCAGTTCATCTCATCATCTGGGGCAGTGATAATCCTCATTTTACAGATTTTTTTGGGTTTTTTTTGGGAGGGGCAGGGTCTCACTCTAGTCCAGGCTGAGAAAAATTTTTAAAAATTTTTGTGTTTTGTTTCCCTCCTTTTCTTCTTTTTTTTCTTTGTTTGCAAGCAGAGAGAGAAGAGAGGAGAGAGGAGAGAGGAGAGAGGAGAGAGGAGAGAGAGAGAGAGAGAGAGAGAGAGAGAGAGAGAGAGAAAGAGAGAGAGAGAGAGAGAGAGAATGGGCACTCCAGGGCCTCTAGCCTCTGCAAATGAACTCCAGACACATGCATCACTTTGTGCATCTGGCTTTATGTCAGTACTGGGGAACGGAATCCAGGTCCTTAGGCTTTGTAGACAAGATCCTTAACCACTGAGCAATCTCTCTAGCCCATCAGATTTCTTTTAAAAAAAAAAGTAAAATTAAGCTGGGTGTGGTGGTGCAATCCCAGCACTCGGGAGGCAGAGATAGGAGGATCACCATGAGTTCAAGGCCACCCAGAGAGTACATAGTGAATTCCAGGTCAGCCTGGGCTGGAGCAAAACTCTACTTCGAAAAACCAAAAGAAGGAGAAAGACATTTGGCTGAATGCCTTTCCCACCCTACATGTTATACCTCACTCAATTCCTATTAGGACCACCGAGCTTTGGATATTTTTTCTTAGGTTTCAGCTACATGCACTTGTTCCCTATTATCCTTTTTCTATTAATGTGAAACAAAAAGGTATGTATAAAAACAAGATTAGCAAATATAACAAAAATGCTATGCTGTGACAGGCTTATAGTGATATTTTTTCTTTTTCATAGTTTGTAACTTGTTTAAAATTAACATCTATTTGGGCTAGAGAGATGGCTCAGTAGGTAAAGCATTCATTACTCAAGCAGGAGTACCTGAGTTCAATCTCTAGACCCCAAGTCAAAAGCTAAGGGAAGTCATGGTGGGCTTCTGTAACCCCAGCATGCTGACCCTATGATGAGAGGTGGAGACAGGTGAATTTCCTGGAAGCACAAGGAAAGCTCAGCAAGGAATAGCAGAACAAGAATCCAGTGTGAGAAACCTGCCTCAAATGAGGTGCCAAGTAAGGACTGACCTAAGACCTCACATGCATCTTTTGACACCCATGTACTTGCTCACACAAACACACACACATAGGAATGAATGCACAAATAATTTTAAAAATCAATGTTTGTTTTAATTCTCAGACAATGTATAATTAGCTTTGTTTCTTCTAATTATAATGAGTCAGACTCAAATTTCTCCATGTTTATAAAGAAAAATCTCCAGTAAATGGAGGTGGGTATACTTATTCCGAGAGCAAAATCTGGACAGAAGGACTTCACACTAGTGGATGAATTTACTGTGGAAGCCCCAATCATTACTGAAAATACATGCTGGACAAGGAAGCAGGGTTTCTTAGAGACTAATGTCATTGAAGGGAGCTGTATGCCTCCTGAGAAAATTCATTGCAGCCAGAAAATTCAATGAATACCTTTCTTCTCCAACCCTCACCTTTCTTTTCCAACATGCAGCATTTCCGAAGAACCATGAAAATCTCTGCATTGAGCCATAATTCTTTATGTTACTTTAGACATCACAGTTTGTTAAGCACTGTCCTAAGTCTTAGTCTATTTAGCCCTCAATAATCCTAAAGGAAACGTAGAGCAGGTATCATTTATCCCCATTCAAAAGCTGTACAGATAACCTCAAAGAAGGATAGTTAATTGCTCGAGATTGATACTCTTAAGCCATAAAATTGGCACAGCAAAGTCCCTGGCCTTAAATTTTGCACACTCATTCTCTCTCTCTTCTGCTGCCTCCAGATTCTATAATCCTACAAGTCCTTTGATGAAGGTGGCAAACATTTAATACCAAAAACTTCTCTGAAGGGAAAGCTTCAGAATAAAGTGGAATGTTAAAATTAGGCATGCAGTACCAGATCTTGCCTCAAAAATCCAGGTGAAGAGCAATTAAGGAAAACACTCAGATCAACCTCTGGCTTACACACACACACACACACACACACACACACACACACACACACACACATATGTACAATGCTTGCACAAACACATGCAAAAACTCAAAAGCAAATGAAGGTTATCATTCACTGGGAGGGAAAACGGGTCCCTTGCTAAATTTGACATCAATTGAGGAATCTTATCAAAAAGGAACTGCCTTGTTTTCGAAGAAGCCTAATCCTTACTTTGCCCAAGAGGATTACCGAGTATCAGAAAGGAGTTCAAATGCAATCTCTGAAAGCCCCTGCCAAATGGATCTGTGACCACAATATCCAAGACTTGCTCTGCTTTTTAGGACTGGTAATAAGCATTCCAGGCCATTTAAATGTCTCAAGATCTCAGATGTAAATGTTTCCCACTTTTGCTATCACCCAAAGCCTCCTTTTCCCTAGCTATTGCTTTTACTGTGGAAGAACAGTTTATATGGAAAGTGAGCACCAAATGTAGCCAGTATGTGGGTGAGTAACTGCAGTCAACAGGAGACCCTTCCTAGGGGTTGGAACTGTACTTCCACAGGCTGTTTCTACTCATCCTCATCATTTTACCTTTCCCTTAGTTACTATGGTGTAGTGTAGCATGGGTTCTTTCTTTCCTGATCCTGTGAGTTCCTGTTACTAAACATTTAATTTTCTGGACCCACTGACAAATACAGTTTAAACATCCTAATATGAAAATCCAAAATCAATATTATCCCAAAATCCAAAGCCTTTTGACCACTGACATGACACTCAGAAAATTTTAGATTTTGGACTAAGTCAGATTACTGGACTAGGGATGCTCAAATGGTAAAGTCTATGTGAATTTCCAAAATCCCCCAAACTTCAAGGTCTGAAAATATCTCTGGTCCCGAGTATATTAGATAAGGGATACTCAGCCTGTATAACAAAAGTAGGGCAATGAAATCTATCTTTAGTTAACATAGCATTCTCAGAAAATCAGATGAAAATATTATAGTTGGCATCTGTGTTGGGCTTTATGGTTGACCAAATATTTTTACATAACAAATTTAATCTTCATAACAACTCTAGGAATTGTTACAGGGAACTGAGTCACAGGTCATTTAAATTACTTGTTCAAGACCACAAAGAAAGTAGTTTCCAGGGTGTCCATAACTACCTTCTACCAGCCTTCCCATTGCCCAAGGGCTTAGATATCTATAGGACGACAAGGTCTCTGGAAAGCTTAATCCCAGATGGGCATGACAATTCCTCTAGAACTGAATTCCTCAGCAGGGGAAAGATGGGGCAATTTTTACTAATGCCTACTTTCTTCCCTTCTCCTTACCACCAGGTCTGCTTAATCTCCACCAGTAGGACCTTCTCTATTTGGGAGCCAACTGGACTCCAAAAACTGTTCAAAGATAGCACCAGAAAAGTCCTGGCTGGTTTTGCTCCTATCTGCAACTTCAAGAACCCAGGCTCTTCCTGTATCCTGTGCCTGCTGGGTTCTACAAACTGGATATGAAACCAATTTCTTCAACTTGGGCAAGTGACTTTGTTAAAGTGTCAGTAACTCATCAACAGATGGTTTAGGGAACAAAGTCCAAGGAAAAGCAGGTAAGCAGGTAGGGAAACCAGTGGCGCCCTAGTCTGATTGGGCAGAGATTCCCCCTCCCTGGACATCAACACAACAGCTGCCTTAGGCAGATGTCCGCAGATTACAACCAAACTAGGCCAGGCTGGAGCAGGAAATAGCATGAGCTGTGCATCAGTTCACAGGTCTCTTCACGCTGCAACCTGACACATCAAGCCCAGAATGATACAGAACCCAGGACAAAGAGGAGGTACTGGACTGTGACCCCATTTCATGAATCCAGCTGTGGATCAATGGCCTCCGCCCCAGCCAGGCCTGGCTCAGTAGGGGAGGGAGCCTCCTATCACCACACATTTCAGCTGCTAGTGGTGAAGAGGTAACCATGGGAACCAACACAAAGGGCTTAATGTTAGAGGACAAACTGGAGGTGACTAAACTGAGGACTCTAGTGACAGCCTTGCATTTTCCCATCTGCAGCCATGCCTGTTATTGTGAGTCAGACTAAGACTAAAGTGAGGCTTGCCCACAGCTAAGATGCCTGGCTCAGGGCTTCAGGGTGTTAGGACAGCCAGACTGTTGAGATCCCAGGAGGATCTTCTTCCAGATTTATTTTTTCCTTTCAGAGAGCATGGCCCTAAACTGCATCTGCCAGTCATTCTGCCCTGAGATAATACAGTTCATATGGATGACCAGAGCTGGTACACAGTGGCATTGCTGAGAACACAAGGCCTGTTGAACAACACTGTCACAGGATTCTCCCTGCATCACCTGGCTTCTGCCCTGTGTGTCCAGAACTGCTGGTTTCGGCAGAGACCTCTTGGGTAGCTGGGGAAGTGGTCCTGAGATTCTAGATGTCTCCAATCCTGGCCTTCTAAAGGAGAAATGATTAATCCTGAAGATGGAACTCAAAGATCAGGACTTGGGGGAGGGGAATGCTTGTGTATAGTTAATCATGTCCACACAGCATTTATTTATGTCTTCCTCTTTCGCATATTCTATATGTTACTTTAATACATTGGCCAATGGGACATTTTAAGACATCATCAATACGGTCTTCAACCTACCACTGAGATTTTTTTTTTTTTTTTTTTGGTTTTTGAGGTAGGGTCTCACTCTAGCTAAGGCTGACCTGGAATTCACCATGTAGTCTCAGGTGGCCTTGAACTCATGTCCTCCTACCTCTGCCTCCAGAGTTAGTGCTGGAATTAAAGTGTGTGCCACCATGGCTGGCTTAGAATTTTAAAAATTATTTATTTGAGAAAAAGAGAGTAAGAGAGGCAGAAAGAGAAAATAGACATGTGAGGGCCTCCTGCCATTGCAAATGAACTCCAGGTGCCTGGATCACTTTGTGCATCTGGCTTTATGTGGTTACTGGGGAATCAAAACAGGGTTGTTAGTCTTTACAGGCAAGTGCCTTAACCACTAAACCATTTCTCCAGTCCCAGAATTTATTTTCATATAAAGTTTTAGTTCAAGGTTCCCCAGAATCTGGGAGTTAAGCAAATGCCAATGGGAATAGGCAACACAAAATATCTGTGTAAGCAACTGACTATTCTTTTTAAAATAACAGCGGGCACATTTCTCCCCTTTCTGTCCTTCCAAAGGAGGAGAGACTATTGCAGCATATAGGTTAATCCCACCACAGCCTTCACAACATTAAGATCAAATCCTAACAGAGACACCAAAGTCTCTAACATTTTAGTTCACAAATTGATGGACTTACTACTTCTTATTGGAGTTCTTGGAGTAAGGTGTGAGGGGACACTCTCAGAGTGCCTGTGACAGGTGGATTTTGAGTGGATGGAGAAAGAACTTGCATCCCCAAGGTGAAAGATCTAACCATTTAAAAGCACACTCAGAACCAGATGTGATGATACACACCTGCAATTCCAATACTGAAAAGGTAGAGGCAGGAGGATGGAAAGTTCAAGGCCAGCTTTGGCTACATACCAAGACCCTGTGCCAAAAAATACAAAATTAAAAAAAAAAACACTTAGGAAGTCAGCCAATTTTTCCCCATCAGTGTTTATCTTTACACGGCCCATAATGGTGATATAATGCCATTTATTAGTGTTACTCTCTCCTTTAAGTAATCTAGTATCAAAAATATTACCTGGGCTGGAGAGATGGCTCAGTGGTGCAATTGAGGCACTTGCTTTCATAAACCTAACAACCAGAGTTTGAGTCCCCAGAAACTACATAAAGCCAGAAGTACAAAGCATGCATCTGGAGTTCATTTGCAGCGACTAGAAGCCCTGGTGTGCCCAGTCTCTGTCTCTCTATACTTATAAATAAATTAAAATATTTAAAAACAAAAATATTACCTAAAATGGAAGGGTAACTAACATCTATCATGGATTTCACCAAGTAAGAGACAGGATTACATTCAGTTCTAGCCTTGACACCTCTGTAAGGTGAGGCAGCATCTGTTTAAGAGACCCTGGTTCACTCACGTGTGAGCGCATGCACACGCTCACACACACGTACAAATGTTAAAAATTAAAAAAGGAAATAACAATGCCTACCTTATAGGAGTATGAGGAAGATCAAATCAGTCAAGAAAAAAGCCCCTTCATATGGGGTTCAATTATTGGTAAGATTTTGATAAATGTTAGTAACTAATGCCATTTACCACATGGCTGTCTAGTGAATTTTTACATGTATGTTATCATTTAGTCCTAATAGCAGTAGTGATGTGGTAAACATAATGTCTCTCCCTGGATATTATTTTCACTGCTTTGCACATGAAGAAATGGTGGTGTAATAGGTTTCCCAAGTCACCAGTGGGCAGTAATGCTCAGACACAAACCTGAGTCATTCTGCGCAACAGCCTGTGACCTTTCTGCTCACTCATTTGCCTTTGCATAAGACTCCTTTGTTTTTACTTTTAGTAAAAAATAACAACATAAAACAGTAACAAACTTGAAGGTTTAAGAACCAGGAAAAGGAATCAGGATCTTAAAACTCCACTTTAAGCCAAAGGCTTCGGAAACAAAATATAGTGCATAAAAAACCAAGTCTAGCCAAAGACAAGATCTCTGCTCTAAAAACAGCCTAACAGAAATGTGTTCATGTTCACATTCAAGTGAAAACACCTACAAACCCCTTAACCCTAACCCTTACTAGTAATCATCACTGAATTTCCAGAGGCTAATAAGTTCTCAATAAATGTTTGATAAGTGCTTACTAAATAAATTAAACCAGGGGGCTGGAGAGATGTCTCAGCAGTTAAGGCACCTACCTGCAAAGCCTAAGGACCCAGAGTTCGATTCTCCAGTACCAATGTAAAGCCAGATGCACAAGATTTGCAGTGGATGAGGGTCTTGCTCTAGCCCAGGCTGACCTGGAATTCACCATGTAGTCTCAGGGTGGCCTCAAACTCAGGATGATCCTCCTACCTCTGCCTCCCGAGTGCTGGGAGTAAAGGCGTACACCACTGTGCCTGGCCCCAAATAAATTTTTGAACTTAAATAAAACAGTTGAGACTTAACAGATTAACTAAAGTACTGCCATTCTTTCCAAAAAAATTTACTGAAAATTCAAATTATATAATTAGTCCATTTTAATATAGAGATGAAGAGACTTCCTTTTTCCACCTGTATCTTTGGAAAGAGGATGTAACACACAAACATTTCACCTGGATTCCCACAAGATGCTCTCAGTCTGGGAGATCAGCTTTGAATACTGTCATGAAATCAGATTTCAAAAGGAGGGGTTTGCCTGGTATTTGCCTCTCTTTGGGGTGCCTTTAAAAATAGCACAAGCCCTTGTGATATTTTGATCAGGCAGTCAAGAATATCACACTTAAATTCTCTATAAGCATATACACACAAAAAAGACCTACTAAAATGAAGATTTATATAATGCCAAGGAAACCACTTAATGTGCTACAGTATCCTTGAAAACCTCAAGTCAATGACATGGTTTCTACACACACACACACACGTATAAATGCTCTTATCACTAATACTGAAACTATACATTTATCACAGTGCACAGAACTAAGAAGTATTTATTGACCTCTGACCAAGCTAAATACATTTAATCATTATCCAACTCAGTCTTCTTATAGATCAATGAAGGCAATATGATAAACTGTCCAGTGTTCTAAGTCATTGCACAACTTACCCAAGTAACTTATATCTAGAGACCGATGGAATGAGCACCTATGCGTAACTCTAGAATCCAAGATTCTCTTAATGTATGCTTTGCATACAATAAAATGCATAGGTCTTCTACACTGAGTTGAATAGGGTTTGATAATTGTATATACTTATCTTACTATTTCTGAAAACACGAGCCCCTCTTAACTCTTTCCAGTCACACTTACACACTTACACACACACACACGACAATCATTCAATCACTGACTTCTACTGCCATGGGTTAGTTTAGCCTATTCCAGGATTCATATATAGAATGCTTAGGGCTGGAGATATAGCTCATCAATAGAGCATTTGCCTAGAGTTCAAGGTCGTGAGTTAATTCCTAGTACCATCAATGAATCAAATGCTTGTATTTTTTGTATCCAACTTTTTAGTTTATGTAATACTTTTAAGTCTTGTCCAGGTTTCTTCAAATAGCTGCTCATTTCTGGTGACTACTTAGTAATATTCCATTCTATGGATGCACCATAGTTTGTCCATTTTCTTGTTGGTAGATGTATGGTTATTTCTAGTTGTGGGCAATTACAAATAAGGTTGCTATGAACACTGTGTCTCCTTTTTGTGGACACTGTTTCCTCTATCTTGGGCAAATGCCTGGGTGTGGAAATGCTGGGTCACAGGTTGGTATATGTTTAACTTTACAACAAGCTTATGTTATTAACCCCCGTCCTCTACTCCCTTAGGAAGCACTAGTTTATTAATATGTTTTATTTCATAGGAGTGCTCTGAGGGCAGGGACTCCATTTCCAGTTTCTGGGATGCCTCCTACATTGTAAATGTTTCTTCTTTGGGTATTACAATAACCCAAAAAAACAAAAACAAACTCATTTCTGACATGTAAGGAGACACATGACAAACAGAAGGCTGTGAAGTAGGGCACTGCTCATTAACGCAAGGTGAAAAACTGTCTTCTGATAGGACCATTCCTAGAAAGGGTGGCCCTCTGTGACCTTACAGCGAGAAATGGGTGGCAGGTCCTGTCCAAGTGATACTCTGGAAAGGGAGGAAGGTATCATTGCAGTTGAGGTCACACAGTGGTTAAAATTACATGCTTGTGTCAGAAGCACAGAGGAAGCAGCAAGCAATGGGAAATCAGCAAAATCAAAGCCCAGCTAGGACTCTCCAACAGAAATTATAGGCATGATTGTTTTTGTTCAGTGCTCCATGAGTTTTACATGAACATGGAAATCAAGAATAAATTTTGGGGAGGAAGTGAAATGCTGGTGTTTTAAAATTTTAACTCCAAGGAGCCAGGTATAGTGGCACACAACTTTAATCCCATCACTTGGGAGGCAGAGGTAGGAATATTACTGTGAGTTCCAGGCTAGCCTGGGACTACTGAGTGAATTCCAGGTCAGCCAGAACTAGAGTGAGACCTTACTTCAAAAAAAAAAAACAACAGCAAAATTAAACACAAGGAAATGATAAATGTTTGAATAGATTTGAACATTAAACAGTGTAAACAGGTATCAAACATCACATGATACCTCAAGTATGTACAATTTTATGTGTCAATGAAAAACTGATTTTAAATAATATAATCAGTTATAACTCACAAGGTACAAGACTAACACCGTGTTAAAAATGAAGAATGTAAGCCATGCACAATGTCCCAGCTACAGAGGCAGGAGTGTGGTTTGAGCCCAGGATTAGAGACCAATCTAGGCAACACACTGTGTGTGTGTGTGTGTGTGTGTGTGTGTGTGTGTGTGTGTGTGTGCAAGAGAATATGAATGCTCTCAGGTTCACCATCCTTAGGTCACAGCTTTATTACACTTACACACACACACACACACACCCCATTCCTGCATTTGAAGCAAAACTTTTCATTCCCATGAATATTAGCATCTTTACTTAAATTGTGGTATTCTACATTAAAACTGTTATGAGTCATTCACTGTCAATTGTCCACCACACAGAAGGACTGGCAAATCCTAGCACAAAAACCAAAACAGGGTTTCACCTCATACAGGCCCAGGTATTTTTGGTAATCATTATTCCTTTGGTCTCAGGCCACTGAGAATAGAAATTTGTTTAGAATTCCTCGACTTTGAGGTTCTGAGAGGTGACCTCATCGTCCCTTATTCAGATAGTAGTTCAACAAGCCATCTAGGCAGATGGATGTTTATCCTCTTCTGAAAATCTCCAGGGAAGTAAATTCTCTACAACATCCCTTGGTAACCTTCTCCAGGGTTTTATCAAGGATTTGGTGAGGAAGGTCTGATGTAGAAACCAATAAAAATATTAACTTTATAAGCCAAGCTACAAACACTGGAAAGGGGTGTGTGTCTGGCACTTTGCCTAAATGGTGGAGGGTTATATTTACAAAACGGGGTGTATAAACAGAAGCCATTTGCCAGGGGCAGATGTGGAAAGTTGACTGAAGAGAAATTGCCACAATAAACTGATTTAACCTGGAAACTATGGGAGTTGTTAGTTTTAACATTTCAAGAAAATTTATTTCCTTATCAATTCGTAGCTTTAGTTCCTAATGAAAGAAAAGTATAGCTGTAAAGTTTTCAAGTGATTAGGCTTCTATGAAAACTAGATTTTAGTGAACCAACGTCTATGCTATTGGTATGTTTCCGACCTTTGTTCTGTATATACACCTTTTCCAGAACAATCATGCAATTAAAGAATCGGGGAAAAGAAAGTTTTAAAAAATAACCATCAAAATTACAGTCAAACAACCTTCTGGTAAAATTACGTGGGATAGAAAAATTAGCCATCTATGTGATTGAGGTGCTTTTATTGAAGGGCGGCTGTTGAGCCTTTCCACCCGGTCAGAGCAGGAAACCACGGCCGCCTGGAAGTCCCGCTGCCCCCGGAGCAGCGGCGCAGGCAGGCAGGTGGCGGGCGCTCGTCTGCGGCCCGGGGAAACGCGAGGGCACCTGTGCGGCCGCTCCCGGCGGCGCGGGGTGGAGGCCACGCCGCCCGGCTTCACCCTTCTCGCCCCCGAAGGGCGGCTGGAACTCCGCGGCCATCGCTACCTGAGCCGCCCGCGAGCACGGGAGGGGCCGGGCGTCCCGAGCGGAGGGTCCTCGCTCGCGGGCAGCGCCGAAACCGAACTGTGTGCAGCCCGTTCCGGCCCAAGTGTCCGCGCTGTCAAAGAGCGGCCCTTCTTTCCCTCCCCGAGCGGGCTCCCGGGCACCTGCCGGGACGCCGGCCGGCCCGGGCCCGCGGTCTCCCAAGCGGCGGGGAGGCTGCGCCGACGCCCCGCGCCCGCCCGCCCGCACTCACTCACCATCCCGCCGCCGGCTGCGTCGCGCTCCCGGCCAAGTTCAAACCTCGCGGCCGCGGCGAGGCGACGGCGCGGAGCATCGCCGGCGGGTCCGCCGCGCTCAACAATGGGCGCCCCGGCGCGTCCGGAGCCCCGGCTCCCGCTGGGCTGTGGCCGCGGCTCCGCTACCGCGGCCGGGGAGCGCGCGCCGGATCCCGCCCGCGGCCGCCGCGCCGCGC
>PVHP010041227.1:0-15490 GCA_004024765.1 Zapus hudsonius | reverse complement strand
GAAACTGGGGCTCCAGTGCCATTGTGCCCTCTCTTACCTTCAAGCCACTCTGTGACTTTTGCCTACCAAGCCCATCGGAAATACGCATCACCATGGTGATGGCCTTGATGTAGCTGTCACTTGGCTCAGGATGAGAACCCAGGACATTAGAAGTAGTCAAATGGACGGCTATTTGCTAAGGGAAAGTGGACAATGACCAGAAAGCTCATGAAAACCACAGACGAGATGCTACTTCCCTCCCATATTAAGAGGAAAAAATACAAACGCCACAGGATGTTGCCAGCTCATGGAGCAGCCGGACTCAGAGGTCAGTGTGGCCACTTTGTCACACGGGTAGGTTTTGGTTAAGTTGTCCAATGTCTCAGCAAATCCTCCGCTAAGCATCGGCTCTAGAGGAGTAAAAACACAAGTCTATAAGAGTGCTTGAAACGCTCATGGCAAGTCTATGTATCATGGAGGAACAAAGATCTCAGTGCCCATTAGCAAGAGAAATGACAGGTTCTTGTTTATTTGTGTGATGAGATACATCTCTGCAATAAGCAGAAATGAACCACAGAGCAATCTAGAAGGCATATGGTGAGGAAAGAAAAAGAGATGAATATATACTGTGCAGCTCACTTACATGATACTCAGCACAGGAATAGTGAGAGAAATTGGGACCAGGGATGCCTCTGGGGGGAGAAATTGACCAGAAAAAGCTACGCAGGAATGTGTTAGATTGGGAAGTATTTTCTACATTCTTTGCATGAACTCAGAATCAAACCTGTAGGATCTGCTCATCTTGGATTTCACTGTGTGTTCACACCACACGCGATGCTTTATTGTCTGTATTTTCAGTAGTTTTATTCTGCATAGTGTGCATGTGTACAGTAGGGTGTGTGTGTGTGAGCGTGTGTGTGTATGTGTGTGTGTGTGTGTGCTTGCTCAGATCATGGAGCCATCTCTCCAGCCCCTTAGCACCTACTTTCTGAATATGTTAGACTTGCTCAGGCCATAAGTAGGCTCAGTATCCTAACAGAGTCTCCTCCCAGCTCCTTAGTCTGGCTGATCAGCTGCTCCCCACAGACCAAGTCTTTCTGGAACAGCAAGGCATAGCCCCACACACTGACCCTGCTGCCCATGGTGCCCCAGGCCACAGTGATCATTACTCAGTCATTGCATGACCTCCTGGAACCCATGCCTGCCTGCTGTAAACCCACCGTTCAATACCTCCCATGGAAATCCTCTTCGCATATGTCCTGGACTCCATAAAGTTTTTGGTACATGGTGCCTCTCTGTTTCCCAGCCTTCCTGTCCACCCTGCGTCAGGTGGGTGGGTGCACGTGGCATGCCATGTATCATCAAGGCTGGTGTGCTTGTCAGAGTCCCTAGAGGAACAGGGTTACTAGATAAGTATTATTAAGGGGAGCTACTGGATTAGGTTCCAGGACCCAGCTGGGGCATCGCTGCCTGCATGCTGGAGAAACAGGGTCCACATGGCCACATGCCTGGGCAGTCCCAGCCTGGTGCTGGAGGACTCCTGGAGAGCTGCTGGTCTTCAGTCTGCACTGGGAGGCTGAAGACACTGGAGTCTGATTCCCGAAGGATAGATGCACTCCCCAGCCAGTAGTAAGAGCAGCCAGGCAAAGGGCTTTGTCCTGCAACCCACTTGTGCATATAGGCTGCTACCCAAGGGCTGTCCACTCCGAGGGAAGACTTTCCCTATTTAGTTAATCCCTCCCTAAAGCACCCACACAGACCTGCCAGGAGACCAGACCTGTCTCTTACTTGAGTCCTAGTGTGATCAAGTTGACTATAGAATTGAACCTCCACGGCTGTGAGGAAGTCTTCATTCCCTTCCCTGTAGCTCTCCTAGCCGTGGGAGAGATGCTCTCTCTGTTGACGATCCTGAGTCACCACGCCCTGTCACATCCCAGGCCTTCTTCAGAAATCCCAGCTCCCTCCCATTCCCACAGTCTGCAGCGCATTCACACTCTGAACTTCCCAAGATCCTCCTCCATGAACCACCACGGATGGATGCCGGCTCCTTTCTGCTGTCTCCATGTACAGTGTCTTATCTAGTGTAGCCGGGCAGCTCTCCTGGTCTGGAACTCCAAGACACAGTCTTTGTAATTCAGCTTTTGTATGTCGATATAGGCTTCGGCCACCACAGAATGGTCATGGGCACATTTATCTAGGATCTTCAAGATGGCAGATTCCCAATGGAGTTGTAAGGTCCTCACAAGGGGGCATTGGAACACAGGGCACAGCGTAGGGGCAGAACCTTGAATGAATCCCAGCCCATGTTCTTACCGCACCTCACTGCACTTTCTCTGGACAGCTGTGTCTTGTTTCAAGGTCCGAAGCACTTGGAGCTTCTCCACATTCACAGTGGCTGACACGTGAGAAGCATGCATGGAGTATCTGCTGCAGAGACAGGAATCCGCCCCTACCCCTGTTACCCTGTCCCTCTGATATTAAACTCTGAGTCACTGTGCTTTGGTTTCAGTAAAACTCAATCACCTAATGCACAGTCTAGTGTGGAGAGAAGCTGCTGTCATGCATCAGCTCCTGAACACAGGAAACTTTGTGCAATATTAACCCAACAGCCGCTGCAACATCCCAGTGGAATCCGGCCTCCTGTTGCACTTTTCTTTAGGCTGAACAAGATTTCCATGTGAGAACTGACTGTCAGGAGAGTGAAACTTCAGGAGAAAGACTCATGTCAGTAAGTTGTTCAATAAATTTATTTCATAAGTATTTAAAAATATGTCTAACTCTTGCACTTTTTTATTTCATTAGCTCTCAAAATAAATTACTGGATGAATGAGAAAAAAGACCAATTTTTGTTTGTTTGTTTGTTTGTTTTGGAGGTAGGGTCTCACTCCAGCCCAGGCTGACCTGGAATTCACTATGTAGTCTCAGGCTGGTCTCAAACTCACAGCAAATCTACCTCTGCCTCCCGAGTGCTGGGATTAAAGGTCTGTGCACCACAGCTGGCAAGAAAAGTCACTTCTGTTTAGTGTCTGAGAACCTAAGGAAATCCCAGGCATATCTGAGGTATATCTCAGGCTTTCATTTTCAGACTAGAATGCAAATGTACAAATGTGATCTTTTCATCTCCATGGGCATCAGAAAGCAAAACCTCACCGTGGAGCTTTGAGCCATCGGTTTCAGCCCTGGTCATTGGCTGGCCAAACTCTGGAGTTGGTACCATAATTGCTGATGTCCCAGTGCATGGCATCTGGGTACGACCAACCAAAAGCCAGGCTTTGGGGGAGCCAGTTTGTGTCAACCAGACCTGAGGCTCCCTCGCCCCTTCAACCAGGCTCTGTGTTTCTGTTACCTGCAATTTCTCCTCGCAGGGACAAGATGCCTGACAAGAAGCAGCTTAGGGAAGGAAAAGAACTTCACTTGGCTTACAGTTCCAGAGGATGAACTCCATCATGGCAGAGAAGGAAGCCAGACCACATCTTCACATCAGCATGGAGGAAATGGAGAGAGAAAGAAGAGGAAGTGAGGCGGCTGTAAACACCCCAAGGCCCACCCCCTAGTGACACACTGCCTTCAGCAATGCTGGACATCCTAAGGGTTCCACAACATTCCACAGCAATACCAGCATCTGGAGATTAAAGAATTCAAACACATAAGGATACGGAAGACATTTAGATCACTACAGACCCCCGGAGACATTTGGCAAAACCTGGGGCTGGGGCCACATGGCCACAGGAATCTTCCCACCTTCCGTGCTCGGAGGTGAGCTGAGCTGCAGGGACTCTTGTACCTACTTCAAGGAAAGCAGTGATCAGTGTGACACTTCACTGACACTTTTTATCCCAGATGAAGAGGCTTTGAGAAACACTCTCACAAGAGCAGGAAGAGCATTAAGATGAAAATTCAGTCATTGTCACCGAAGCTGCACAGAAGTGCCCTTCTTCTTCCCAGTAAGGAGCTGGGCAGAGTGACTTCCCCAAAAAGCTTAACACTCAGCAGAAGTATACTTGCGTTGTTAAAAATTTTTAATCTTGAATAAGTTCAAGCATAAAAGTGGCTAAATTAATTCAAATCATTCCTTCCTTCCCCTTCATCATATTTGATTTGCTTTTCTATGTTATTCTTTCTCCCTACCTCTGCCTTCCCCTTCCCCTCCTCTGTTTCTCCTTCCCTCCGCCACAAAGTTAAATCATTGCTTATTACTTAGTGAAGCTGGTTCTTGCCAAGCCTCTCCACTCTAAAGTTGGGATTTTTCACTTTGGAATTAATGGGCTCATTGGGGCAGTGCCTTCTGGGACCTGACAGAGATCTGGTTCTTGTCACATTTGGTCACTACTGGTTCTACCCTCTCACCTTGCCTGAAATAGTTTCTGTCCTTAGTAAGGGTTAAAGAGTGATTTTCTTTTTAAATAGATTTTTTTATTTATTTATCTGAGAGAGACAGAAAGAGTCAGACAGAGAGAATAAGTACGACACGCCAGGGTCTCTTGCTACTGCAAAAATAACTCCAAACACATGCACCACTTAGCACATCTCGCTTTACATGGGTACTGGGGAATCAAACCTGGGCTTTCGGGCTTTGCAAGCAAATACCTTTAGCTGCTGAGCCATCCCTCCAGCCCCAAAGAATGATTTTCTAATTCAATTATTTCTTCTGCCCTTGCCAGTTGGCATTTCATTCCAGGGAAGAACGATCCCTCTCCTTCCACTAAGAGAGTAGTGCATGTCCTCATGAACTCTTGGGTTCTGATTTGATTCAGTGCTAATAACCCATTGCAATCAGATCTAGCGAGCAGGAGCTCCTACACTCCTTCTGGTGTCTTTTTGACGTATTCTTGTCTCTTAAAGTTCTGTTTTGGGGTTGTTTGTTAGTTTGACATGTAACCCAAGCTGGCTTCATACTTATTATTCAGCTGAAGAGGATCCAAAACTCTTCATCCTTCTGCTTCCTTCTCCTAGTGCTGGGATTATAGGTGCACCACCACACCTAGCTTCCTCTCCATTGTGTGTGTGTGTGTGTGTGTGTGTGTGTGTGTGTGTGTGTGTGTGTGTGTGTGAGTGCAGGCGCCCTGGTGAGGTTGTGGAGGCTGGAGGACAACTTCAGGCATTGGTCCTCACATTCCACCTTGTTTGAGGCCAAGTCTCTTTGTCAGTCTCTGTTGGGCTCACCAGGATGGCTGGCCTGTGAGCTTGGGGGTGGGGGACTCTTCTGTCTCTGCCTCCCTTCTCACCCTAGGCATGCTGGGAGCACAGGTACCTGCCACAGCTCCAGCTCTCATGTGGATTCTGGGGATCTGAACTTTGTCAAGCATTTTATCCACTGAGCCATCTTCCCAGTCCCTCCTATACATCTTCTTACATCATTCTCTAAGAAATCAACAACTAATAATAAGGTAGATCTTATAAGTTCCACTTTTTTAATAAAAAAAAAAAAACCCTGAATTGTATAACGTGCAGATTTAATATTCTACTCTGGCATTTTTCTTTTCTTTCTTCCTTGTGAATGTTTTTGGAGACAGGGTCTTGTTATGCAGCCCAGGCTGGCCTGGAAGTCACTTTGAGGCCTAATAGCCCAGGCTGGCCTCAAACTCTCGGTCAGTCCTACTGCCTCAGCCTCAGCGGTGCTGGGATTGCAGACATTACCACCATGCTGGGCTCTGTAATGTTCTTCCTATGTTACTGCTGTTGCCCCAGGTCCACAGAATGGTGTCCAAAATGATTGGTTAATGAGTACATTCTTGGGGAGACATGTTTAATGTCTATAGATAGGTTCACAAGCTAGAAATGATGGCTTCCAATTTGTAGATTAACAACAAAACAAAGGGGGGGGGAGACCAGAGAGAGAATCGGCACACCAGGGCCTTCAGCCACTGCAAATGAACTCCAGACACATGTGCCACCTTGTGTGTCTGGCTTTACGTGGGAACTGAGAGATCAAACTCAGGTCCTTGTGCTTTGCAGGCAAATGCCTTAACCACTAAGCCATCTCTCCAATCCCCTACTTTCTTAACCTAAATCTATGAGATCTTGCCGGGTATGGTGGCACACACCTTTAATCCTAGCATTCAGGAGGCTGAGGTAGAAGGATTGCCATAGATTTGAGGTCAGCCTGGGCTACAGAGTGAGTCCCGGTCAACCTGGGCTAGAGCGAGACGCTGCTTCAAAAAAATCCCCCCAGATACTATAAGGCTGTAATGATAGCCTTAGTCCTAAACTCTCCACCTCTTTCTCTCCCTTTCTCTCTTTCTTCTCCTTCCCTCCCTCCCCTTGCTTTCCTCCGCTATTTGCTGTCCTGCTAGTAAGACTGTCCATTACCTCATTACCCACAGGACACCTACTTATTTGCTCTGTTCTGAAATGCATGTTAAGTGGTTTCAGAACCGCTGGTGCTTACACTTGTGAAAACAAATACATTAATCACAGCTCAGCGTGTGGTTATGGCTATTTTTGTCTTTAGGGTCAAAATTCTTGGGTCAGGGTTTGTTGTCCCTTTTGGTTTGGTGTTAATTTTCATTTGAATTACAGTTAGATTCTCTCTCTCTCTCTCTCTCTCTCTCTCTCTCTCTCTCTCTCTCTCTCTCTCTCTCTCCCTGGTTCTCAATTCCTTTTTCTAAGTTCATAATCCTATTGATCTTGCTTATTTCTTTTTTTTTAATTTTATTTATTCAATTTCAAGGAGAGAGAGAGAGAGAGAGAGAGAGAGAGAGCGCACCAGGGCCACCACCTTGTGGGTCTGGCCCATATGGGTCCTGGGGAATTGAACCCAGGGCTTTAGGCACTGCATGCAAGTGCCTTAACCGCTGAGCCATCTCTCCAGCCCTGATCTTGCTTATTTCTAGTGTGTGAAAGGTAGAATGATTCGAAACATAGAAACCGTTTGCAAAATTGCGCTCAATGGGAAGTGTGACTCCACCTTATCCCCAGGTCCCTGTGTTTCCCACCTGACCCGCCTTCTGTTCATAACCAACTTCACTGGTCCCTGGTTAACTCTCTTCTTGGATTGTTTTTGCACTAACATTCATAAACAAGTATAAGCATTTCTCTTTTATTTTGCCAATATTCTTGAGTGTGTGTGTTGGTGGAGGGTCAGAGGACAGCCCTGCAGTGTCGGTCCTATCCTTCCGCCTTGCTTGTGAGACAAGGTCTCTGTTGCTGCTGTTTGCCATGGGAAAGGCCAGTCTAGCTGGCCTGTGGACTTCAGGATTCTCCTGGCTCTGCCTCCAGTAGGGATCACAGGAACATTCACCATTTTGCATCCAGCTTTATGTGGGAACTGGCGTTTGAACTTGGGTTTGCTGGCTTGTGCAACAAGCGCCTTGAACCATTGAGCCATTTCAAGGCCTTAACGTATGCAGTATTTAATAGAAGTCTTATATGATAATCTCCCCCACCACGGCTAGGAGCCTGTCACAAGGACTGATCCAGACGACCTATGGAGGAGGTAATCCGGCGGAGTGGGGAGGGGAGGGCAGCGGGAAATTGGGGATAACAACTCATTGTTTGCCCACTAAATGTTGTAAGTCATTATGGACAAAAAAAAAAAGTCTTATATGATAGTATTTTGTCCCTGCATCTTCTTGATTGTTCCTTATTTGTATGTGTCCTGTTCCTTTCTTACCTGGTGAGGTTTGTCTTTCCATTTCAGGATCTTTCTATGTGCTTGGTCCAGTTGCACCTGATGACAGCCATCTTGCTGGGGTGGATGCCCACATGAACATTTGTTCTACCAGACTCTCCCATGATACCTGCCTGATACAGGTGGCATATTTCAGCCGGATGTGGGTGTGGTAGTTAATAAACAAGCATTTATTAACTCACATGGTTCCTGAGGGTCACAAATTTAGGGTCAGCTCTGCTGCCCTCCTGGCTTGGGTCTTCTATTGGGACACCATCGCTTCTGGTTACTGGGCTGGCTCTGGAAGTTCCGTCTCTTATTGCAGGAGGACCCAAGTCCTTGCCCTGTGGACCTCTCTCCTGGCATTTGCTTCCAGGGGGTTTCTCCAAGGCAGGAGTGGGCCTGAGAAGGGTGCACATTCCAGATGACTGGCCCAGCATCTTTGATAACCTAACCTCAGAAATGACGTCCATGTCTCCTGCTGTGTTCTCTTCTTAAGAAGTGAGTCACTAAACCCACCCACAACCAAGGGAAGGAGGACGCTCCGTTTCTTGAAGGGAGCAGTATCAAGATTTTTTTTTTGGGTGGGGGGGCATGTGAATTCATGCTGAGTTGATATTCACAGGGTAAGGGAGAAGAGTAGGGTTTGGAGGGAGTACCCAGAGGTTGTTGAGAAGATTCCCAAGGTGCATTCTGTGGAATGCTAGGTTCCACCGAGAGAAATGGTGAGGCAAAAAAAACCCCTGATGAAACACCCTGGATATGCATTAGAATATGAGTGTGTTGGGGGGGGGGGACTTGCACAGAGAAAACCCTGGCCCTTTCTTCCTCCCTGGTACTCTTGTTTCTGGCTGCAGCTGACACACATACAACAACCTTGTTGTTTGGAATCCATATTTACCTTCGCCATTTTCTGTTGCTCATGGCATAATACAGAGGTCCGGGAAAGTTATTTTAGAAAGCTTTATTGTGGTCATACTTCTAAATCCAAGTTGAAGGACAGCATTTGATGATGGCCCCCTTTTGCATGGCCAGGAGATGTGAAGCTTCAAAATGATCTGGCTAAAATGGCTTGTGTAGAGGAAGATAAACCATCCACCCTGTTCATTCATCATTCCAAGACTTACACGCGCAGATCCAACCCTGCATAGGGCAGAGCCTAGATCACCATGTGAATGTCTATCTCTTTCCCCATTTCACCTCCTCCTCGTCCTCCTCATCAATTACTATTGTGGGTCATGTGCATATGGGTAATGTACGTTCATATGTTTGTGGGCACATGTGTGTGTATGGGTGTATGTGGAGGTCAGAGGTGAAAGTCGGGTGTCTTCTTCAGCCAGTTTCCACCTTATTTTATTCTTTCAGACATGTTCTCTCCCTGAACTTATTGTTCACTGATTCAGATAGCCAATGAGCCCCGGGATTCCCCCTGTCTCTGCCTCCCCCGTGCTGGGATTGCAGGTGCACATGCTCTCTGGGATCCACGTCCAGGCCCTCATGCTTGCAGAACAAGCTGTTGCCGTCAGCATTCTAGTTACTGCACAGAAAGAACCCAAGCAAAAGCAGCTTGTTGACGAATGGGTTTATTAGGCTTACGGACTCGAGGGGAGACTCCATCCTGGCAGGGAAAAAGATTGCATGAGCAGAGGGGTGGACATCACCTCCGCCACAGCACTGGAAATAGCGTCAGGAAGGTGCGCCAAACACTGACAAGGGGAAGCTGATTTATAACCCCCATAAGCCCGCCCCCAACAACACAGCTCCATAGAGGTTGTAAACCCCAAACTGCCATCAGCTGAGGATTGATCACTCGGAACACATTCATTTGTTTGTGGGGGACACCTGGATGGAACCATGACACAAGCCCTCTCCCCAGCCCCTCATTTTATTGTTTTTAAATAATGCCAGGGATGCACATGCTAAGAATGTGCTTTGTCACTGAGCCCCAGCCCCAGCCCCACCTCCCACCCCTTGATCTTCACCATGGGGATCATGAATGTTGGAGGGGACCTGCCCTCCTGAAATACTGGTCGTCTTCCTCTTCAGGTAATCTGACGTGTCCTGCGCATGCTCTTGTCCATGGAGGGTCTGCTTCTGCATGGAGCCAGGGCTCTGCCAGCCTGAGCCCTCCCCACTCCCCCTGCCTCCCACACGGACTTTCCCTTTTGGGTCACCTTGTACAATGAGTTTTGCTGAAAAGAAGTTGAGAACGTGGGGGAAAAAAATTACCAACTGCTCTCTGAGATTTCCCAGGGTGAGTTTTCCAAGACTTTCCTGGCTTTGGGGCTCAGAATGACTGGGTGGGAGCTCAGGCAGCATGAAGAAGGAATGACTGTGTCCCTGAGAAAGCCACACCCTCAGGATGAGGCTGAGACAACCTCTGCGGTGAAACAGCACACAAAAGCATTCCTTACCCATGATGCCTGGTTGAGGGGTGACTCAGGAACTCTGAAAGAGGCCAAGCTCCAGGGAAAGTTTCAAGTGTTGATTGAAAAAAAATGAACTTAACATGATCTAACCTCTCAAGAGGGTCTCACGGATGCATTATAACTCCTTCTAATCAAGGAGAGAACGCTGGGCCTGCTGCACACTTAAATCCAATCACATCAGATATGCAGCGGCTCCAAGAAATAGGTGAACATAATCTACACCGCTTTGATTAAAAACAAAGACATTTTCTTTTCCTATTTGAGTCATGGACACCATCAGCAGCAGACACAAGGAATTTTAATAATGTTCTTGTCTGTTTGTTTGTTTGTTTGTTTGTCACACAAAGGATGCTATCCTTACTTCCCTGGCACAGGTAACATGAAATCCACAAAGTCTCCCTGAAACCTGGGGTCTGATCTCAGCTCTGCACAGGCTTCTGACAGGCCCGGGATATATGTCATAGCTGTGCTCAGGGATCATGTATGCTCACATAGGAAGAGGGTCTCTCTAGTCTAGGACTGCATCTAGCCTCTGGATTTTATAATTTTTATGACAAAAAAAATGTCATTGATCTGCCCCAGAGCGCATGCGGAACCCTGAAATGGCGCCATAAGAAAGATCTCCTGCACCTGTCCAGAAATGTACGCTTGGATATTAGATGAGCTTGCCTTCTTTTGTCAACCTAGAGATAGAATATGCCATCAACTTTAAGAATGTAGCCAGGCATGGTGACACACACCTGCAATCTTAGCACTAGGAAGGTGAGGGCTGAAGGATCAATCAAGTTCAAGGCTAGTCTGGGCTACCTGACGAGATAAAGGTGAGACCCCTGGTATCGAGCAAAACAAGAGAGGCAGCTTGGTGGTAGATCCCTTGTCTAGCACAAACAAGGCCGAGTTTGATGCTCAGTACTAAAAATCAAAATGACACTTCATGGCAGTATTTTCACTCATTAAGCATTTTTTTTCCAACTGACAGCTCATCTCGCAGGCATTTGGGGAGAAGGGCTCAGCCTGACAAGTAGATTTTCAAGAACAAGCAATGTTTATGACAACAGGGAAGAGAAAGTGAATCACTTTCCAGAGCCTGGGGCTAGCTGGTTCTGGAAGCTTCAGATGCTTGTTTTGACATTGATTTACTTGGAACAGCTCCCTGTCATGCCGACACTTGCTTTATAGGTTGGTTGTTGTGGTGGGGAAAGCTGGCCATTACCCGTGAGGGGCCTTGCTCTGGACCCACAAGTGGAGAGAGGCTGAGGGCTGTAGCCACGATGCTTTCTGAGGCTTTTACACTGCAGACATGGAAAGCTTTGTTGATATGTTCTCAATACTCACAAAAAATAAATCAGTAAAAGAGAGGGTAATATACACATGTCCAGTCACCCTGTTATGGTCACCTTACTCTGCTGCTGCGCAGAAAGAACCCAAACAAAAGCGGCTTGTGGAGGAAAGGGTTTCTTTGGCTTATGGATTCGAGGGGAGACTCCATCCTGGCAAGGAAAATGATAGCATGAGCAGAGGGGTGGACATCACCTCTGCCAGAGGACAGGCAGGAAAGTGTGCCCAACACTGGCAAGGGGAAGCTGGCTTATAACCCCATAAGCCCACCCCCAACAACACAGCTCTAGTGAGGTTCCAATTCCCGAATTGCCATCAGCTGAGGATCGATCTATCAGAACACATTCATTTGTTTGGCGGGAGACACCTGGATCAAACCATGACACCCCTAACACCTGTCTGCCAGAATAGATCTCACCTTGGAAGTCCTGCTGGTTGTGAGTTCCTCTCAGGACACTTACGTATCATGTGAAACCTCTGCAGCATTAACCAGGCTGGGCAGTTAGTCCTGTGGGAGGTGCACCCCTTTCTGTCAGACTCTGTGATTGAAGACTGTGCAGACATGGCAGGAGCCACCAGATTTGTGACAGAATTAACTATGTCACCACTAGAGGAGATCCTTGTCCAGTGTTAGCCAAGAGTGACAAACACCATTGGAAGATGGCCCCATTGTGAGCAGCGGATGTGGCCAGACAGATGGCAGAACACAGTAGGCATCAAAACTTAATGGTGGATGACTCGAGGTGGTGACGTGTATATCTTTTAAAAACTGACCTGGGGTTGGGGACAGAGCTCTGTGGGTAAGGTGCTTGCCATGTTAGCATGAGGGCCTGGGGTTTATCATTCAGTACCCACTTAAAATGTCAGGCATGCGGCTGGAGAGATGGCTCATCAGTTAAGGCAAGTCCAAGGCCCTGGGTTCAATTCCCCAATAACCACATAAGCCAGAACCACAAGGCGGTGGCCCTGGTGCGCTCTCTCTCTCTCTCTCTCTCTCTCTCTCTCTCTCTCTCTCTCTCTCTCTCTGCTTGAAAATGAATAAATAAAATAAAAAACATGTCAGGCATGGAAGCACACAGCTGTAATCCTGGCACTGAGGACATGGAGACAGGAGACTCCCTGGAGCTGGTAGACCAGCTAGTTTTACCTGATTGGTGAGCTTCAGGCCCATAGGAGACCCTGTCTCCAAAAGAGATGGACAGTGTTATTAGAGAATAACGTCCTCTGGCCTCTACCTATGTATGCCCACACACATATGAACACACACATCATTCATACATACACACACACACACACACACACACACACACATTGATCTGTCTTTTCAAAGGTCGGCATGCTCCAGTTAAAATATAATATAGGTTAGGCACGATGGCACACACCAATAACGCCAGCACTGAGAGGCTGGGACAGAGAATCTCAAGTCTGAAGTCAGCCTGGGTGACATCGTGAGACACGGTCTCAAACAACCACCATAAAATGATGCTTTGTAAAGGGGAGAAAATCAAAGAAGAAGGAATGTTTTCATGTCACCATTTCAATTTTTGTGTCTAACATCTTTGGCCAACCACCCTGGACTCTGACAAGCCTTCACAATCCAGAATTGTGGTGTTTGTTAGTAGGAAAATGGAGATCGGGTCCTAATTCAACAGGCTGCACTCACCTCGACTCCAATTTAGCTTCAGGGTAAGAGAGGGGAAACCGATCAGCAACTGAATGAAGGGAAAGGACAGAAAAACAGAGATCCCAAGAAAGCTCAGGGACCATCCTTGATACCCCTAAACTGTCCCAAAAAGGACAGCTCCCCACTGCAGGCCGAGCTCAGGGAGCAGCCTGGGAGGTCCCCACTCCACCCCCCCCCCATGGCAGGTTGTTCTGGAAACCCTGCAAGCATATGCCCTGAACTCCTGGCTCCCCCTCAGCCTCCTGGGAGCTGGGCTTTTTCTGAGAGGTGCTGCTGGAATCCCTAGAGAGCTTTAGCTTGCTCTGCAAACTGACGGAGTCAAACAGAAGGCTTATTTTTCTGGTTTCATGGAAATCCTCAGACCCAGGACACTTCAGCTCTGACCAGGAAAAGAGAACAGTGAGTCTAGACACCCTGGGGTGGGGTGGGGTGGGGGGAGGGGCTCACCATCACCTGAAATGACTTTTCTTCAAATAACAACACTAATAATAATAATAATAATAATAATAATAAGGGAGAGAAATAGCTGATTTGTGTTTTCAAGAAGGTTGAAGAAAATACACTAAATTGTCTCAAAAGAAATACCCTTTTAAATGCTAAAATGCAAAACAAGGAATGAGGGTAGGAATGAGATGTCCAGTTGCTGGACACAAGGCATAAGAAGCGTTTCCTGGTGTGTGACCTTGAGGCAGGGTTTCTGGGTTGCACGTGATGGCTTAGCGCCTGATGCCCACGATGCCCACGATGACCACCGTAACAGCACTGTGGCTCCCCGTTCTGTTTTAGGAGAACTAAGACCTCTGAGCTCAGCCCCAGTGAACAGAGAAACATCTCCATGGATTTTCCGAGATGCACCCCCATCACCTTCCAGACTCCACTCCTAAAAAGTGTAACCGTGTCTCCCTTATTTCTCTTGGTTTGTTCCTTGTTTTCTTGCTGAGCAGCTGTGGAGGGCAGGGACCTCGTGTTCCAGTTGGTTCTATGTTGCTCTTCTGACCCACCATCCGAACAGGCCAGGGGCTCCATCTCTGAGTCATGGGATGGTGACTTCTTGGCCTGGGTCAGGTGAAGAGACTGTGCAATGAGAGGCCTGAATGGGCTGCTTCTGCCCATTCCAAGGCATCAGCCAGGTGGACAACAACCTTTTTCTAACTAACCTCATCTTGTCCTTCACAGCTGACCTTTTAACACATGTCTATATTGGGAGGGAGAAATGGATGAGGCGGTAGAAACTCTAGACATGGTATTTGGGTCTGGTTTATGTGGGTCCTGGGGAATTGAACCGGGGCCTTAGGCACTGGAGGCAAGTGACTTAATCGCTGAGCCATCTCTCCAGCCCCTAGACATGGTATTTGAAGTGATCTTGGAACCAAGCCTGCATCCCCAAAGAATGGCCGGCTGGAATGAGAGAGGGACCATCAAGGCATCGGGTAAGAAAGACAGCAGGCTCTTCACCACACCCTTCCCCTTCTGTTCTTCCATAGCTGGGCAACCGAGGACGGCAAGGAGAACATCCAATTGTTCTAGTCTCGTCTGATTCTTGGCAGAGCAACATGCGAAAATAGACGTGTCAGTCATTCTCACGATTTCTAGGGTGACTGCCAAGCTGCCAGCAGGCCCAGGGGTGGGAGCCGACGTGGTGAGTACACACCTGCTATTTGCCCATTAACATTTTGCTGTTTGGGGCGACAATTCTGCCAACGTGTTGGAAGAATTTTATCTGTTTATATTATGATGGGTGAATTCCAATTTTGTGTGTGTGTGTTCAAAAATCTAAAAAAAAAATGAGAGGAAAAAATGAGATTCTAGGATCTTGACATTCTTTTAAAAATGTGTCTGCATTAGGAAGAGACAATGGTAGAGACAAATGGCCATTGCCTTTGTCGCACAGTTCAAGTCTGCTCACCAGGATGATTACCGCCTCACCCCCGCCCACCGTCAGCATCCTTCTTCCCACTACGAGTATTGAATCAATAAAACCATAAGGGATGTTGTTATCATCTCGCTATAGGTTGAGTGCGCTATGAATCTTAATGGGGTTTGGAGGCCATTGGGATCAGATGAGGTTGTGCAAACGGAACCCTGTGACGGCATGAGTAGCTTCATAAAATGAAGAGAAAGTAGAGTGTATCTGAAGCCAGGGTTCTGTTCCCCAATGTGATGCCCTGTGTGTGTGTGGGGGGGGGGTGGTCAGGACTCTGCACAGTCCCCACCAGTAAGGAGGCTCCCACCAGATGCCAGGCAGATGTTGGTGCCAAGCTCTTAGGTTTCATAGTTTTCAAAACTTCTACACTTGGACTGGAGAGATGGCTCAGCAGTTAAGGCACTTGCCTCTGGTGCCTAAGGCCCCGGGTTCAATTCCCCAGTACCCACATATGCCAGATCCACAAGGTGGTGGTCCTGGTTCTCTCTCTCTCTCTCTCTCTCTCTCTCTCTCTCTCTCTCTCTCTC
>PVHP010041226.1:0-15490 GCA_004024765.1 Zapus hudsonius | reverse complement strand
TTAATTATTTCCTTGCATCTCGGGTTCCTAGGGTTGGATTTTTCCATCTGTTCTAATGACCTTAGGTATGAGGATAGTTGGTTGATTTGAGACTTCTCTGTCTTTTTTATGAAGGCATTTAGTGCAATGAATTTCCACCTTAGGACTGCCTTAATTGTGTCCCACAAGTTCTGAAAGGATGGGTCCTCATTGTCATATGTTACTAGGAAGTTCTGGATTTCCTGTTTGATTTCTTGTTTGACCCATTCATTTTTCAGGAGTGAGTTGTTCAGTTGCCAGTATCTGTTGAAGTTTTTGGATCCTCTCCTATTGTTAATTTCTAGCTTTAATACGTTGTGGTCTGATATGATGCAGGGATTACATTGATCTTTCTGAATTTGCTGAGGTATGATTTATGGCCCAGTATATGGTCAATTTTGGAAAAAGTTCCATGCGCTGCTGAGAAGAGTGTGCAATCTGTGTCCTTGGGGTGGAATGTTCTGTAGATGTCTGTTATCCCTAGTTTGTCTATGGTGCCATTTAGCAGCTTGATTTTCTTGCTTGTCTGTTGTTTGTACGATCTGTCTAGGGATGACAGTGGAGTGTTAAAGTCTCCTTTTATGATGGTATTGACATCTATATCTGCTTTGCTTTTTAGTAATTTATGCCTAATGAACTGAGGGGCCCTTGCATTTGGTGCATACATATTTAGTATTGTGATGTCTTCTTACTGTATTGTTCCCTTGATGAGTAGGAAGTGGCCATCATCGTCCTTTTTTATTGCTGTTGGCTTAAAGTCTATTTTGTCAGATATTAGAATAGCCACAGCTGCTTTTTTTTATTTTTCCCACATGCCTGGAAAATTGTTTTCCACCCTTTTATATCAGTAGGTTACTGTCCTTAGCGATAAGGTGTGTTTCTGAAGGCAACAGATGGAAGGGTCCATTTTCCTGATCCAGCCTGCTATCCTGTGTCTTTTTTATCAGAGAGTTGAGTCCATTTACATTCAAAGTTATAACTGTGAGGTTTGCCATGTTGTAGAGAATATGAAGGTTGGTATCTGAGCTGCTGCTGCTATCTCTTTTGTGTTACCTTGTTTGTTCTCTGTTCCTTTCCTGGGGTCAGTTATTTGTATCATTTGCAAGTGATATCTCATGAAGTATCTTTTGCAGGTTTGGCTTTGTGCTCAAGTAATTGTAAAGCTGATTAGTCTCGTGGAATACTTTAATTGCTCCATCAATTATGATGGATAACTTTGCTGGGTAGTCTGGTTTGGAATCCGTTCATCTTTAGGCCTTGTATCGCTTTTTCCAAGCTCTCCTGGCTTTTAAAGTTTCTCTGGAGAAGTCTGAGGTGATGCTGATGGGTTTTCCTTTATACGTGAGTTTCCTTTCTCTTGTTGCTCTGAGGACTCTCTCTTTATCCTCAATGTTTGGCATTGTAACTAATATATGTCTTGGGGTGTTCCTCCTTTGATCCAATTTATTTGGGGTCCTCCGTATCTCTTTTGGTTGTACAGGACTATCTCTTGCCAAGTATGGAAAGTTTTCTTGAATAATTCTGTTCAAAATATTTTCTATGCCCCTCATTTGGTTTTCTTCTCCTTCCAGGATCCCCTTGATCCTGAGATCAGGTCTCTTTATGGTAGCCCACATTTCCCTTGAGTCTTGTTCACTTGCTCTTTTGAATTTTGTCAAGGTTCTGATTTCCCTTGAATTCTCCTCTGTTCTGTCTTCCATGTCTGAGGTTCTGTTTTCCCAGTGATTGATCCTGTTTGTAAGAGATTCTATGGATGTTCTTATTATTTCAATGTGGTTTTTGTTTTCTACAACATCTTTCTGGGTTGCTTCTATCATCCTGTTGAGATGTGATTTCAAGGTTTGATTTAATTACTTCTTTTGACAGTCTTTCTTATATTTGCAGATGTCTTCGGTTAATTTGGAGAGCTGGTTTTTGATACCTTCAGTTTGTTGGCTTGTCTTTAGTTCTGATAAGTCTCTTCTGACATTCATTTGGTTCTCCTCTAATATATTAAGCCTGGTTGAAAAGCTAATGAGCTGACCCATTTAATATGTTGGTCCATCTTTTCTTGCATTACTAACATTAAGGTCTCCTTAAGACCTCTACCAGTATGATCAGGGTTAAGTGTCATGTCATCCTGGTCCTGCTTCTGCTCTCTCTCTTTAGTGGTGTTGTTGCTGTCATTTGGTGCAGTTTCCTCAGCTGGTGTAATATTCTTGCGTTGAGATTTGCCCATTTCGACTACACTTGAAGTGGTTGGTGGAATGCCTTTGAAATATCTGCTGGGGTCGGTGGGTGTGAGGGATGGCAGAGCGCATTAGGCAGTGGGCGGGTTCAGTTGTCAGGGCTGTGGGGGTTGGTGGTTGTGGGGAGGGTTAGCGTACCCCCCCCAGAGGTTAGGTGATGGGGCCACTAGAATAGGCAGGCCAGGGGAACAGGCCCACAGAGGTCTGAGGTCCCAGGGGATGGTGTCTCCGGGGGGAGTGGTGGGGGGTGAGGCTATTGGGATCCCTGGAACTAGTGTTGCTGGGATCTCAGGGCACAGATAGAGGGGTTGATGGGTTCCTCAGGTGCAGAAAAGGAGTGGGGCAGATGCGTTGGATGCTAGAGGTCTGGGGAAGGGGCTATGTAAGAACCCCTTGTCGAATGGGTGAAAGAAAAAGAGAAGAAAAAAGAAAAAAAGTGAGGGGGAGGAGTGGGGCAGATGCGCTGGAGGCCAGAAGGCGGGAGGAGGGGCTACAAAGGAGGCCCAAGTCCTGGTGAAAAAGAAAGATAAGAAAGAAAAAAAAGCGATCGGGGAAGGGCATGGAAGACGGTGGGAGGAGGGGCTACGAAGTAACCCCTGGTCCCGGTGAAAGAGAGAGAGAAGAAGAAAAAGAAGCAATGGGGGAAGGGCGCGGCAGATGGCAGGAAGAGGGGCTACAAAGGAGCCCACTGGTCCCAGTGAAAGAGAGAGAAAAGAAAAAGAAGGAATGGGGGAGGGGCGCGGCAGATGTTGGGAGGATGGGCTACGAAGGAGCCCCCGTCCAGGTGAAAGAGAGAAGAAGAAGAAAAATTAAAATGTGATTGGGGAGGGGTGCGGCAGATGGCAGGGGGAGGGGCTACGAAGTAGCCCCTGTCCAGGTGAAAGAGAGAGAGGAGAAGAAAAAGAAGCGGTGAGGGAGGGGGTGCGACAGATGGCAGGAGGAGGGGCTATGAAGGAGCCCCGGGACGGAGAGGCAGGCAGACACGCTGGAGGCCAGAGGGTGGGGGGGAGGGGCTACGAAGGAGGCCCTGTCGAATCGTGAAAAAAGAAAAAAAAGACCAGAAAGCAGCATAGGGAGGGGGAGGGGCGGAGCAGACACACCAGAGGGCAGGGGGAGAGGCTACGTACTGATGGTCGATTGAGAAAGAATATTAATATCAGAAATAAAATTTAAAAAACTGAAAAAAAAGTTGAAAAATAAAGACTCACGGGTGCCCAGGAGGAGTGGGATAGACAGAGGGCGGGAGGGTGGGGGCCAAAACCCAAGGAAAGCCACCCCGCCAAATGAAAGGCTCAGGCAGCAGGCGGGCAGAAGCCACTCTTTTCCACGTTGCCGGCTTCCAGTGGTGCAGATCCAGTGCTTGGAGGTCCCTGGAATTCAGCGTGTGGCTGCAGCTAGTGTCCATGAGCTAGATTCCTGCTGAATACCCTACCCCTTATTTCCCGAGGTTTATGGCGTGCCCGCTAGTCAACCATCTTCTGGCAATAAATATTTACATTATTACTATTATATTCTTATTTCTACTATTAGAATACATGCTAAGAGTCACTGGCTTGATTCATTCAAATTTTTTTATTTGTGTGTGTGTGTGTGTGTGTGTGTGTGTGTGTGTGTGTGTGTGTGTATCTGAACATGTGTCTGTGCCCATGTCATTTGTGTGGACTACAGAGGACAACATCATGGTGTCTGTGTTCCTCCTTCTTTGAGACAGCTTCTTGCTGCTAATAACAAAAATAACAAACTTCTCAACAGCAAATGAATTAGTCTAGCTGGCCCATAAGTCTTGGGTTCTGCTGAGTCTACCTACCATTGTCAGGGCACCTTGGGATCACAGATGCATGGGCCATTTTTTTGTTTGTCTTTATGTGTGTGATGGGTAATTGAACCCCAGGCTGCTAGGCTTTGCAAGCAAGCATATTAAACCACTGAACCAAATTCTCAGTTCCATAGATCTTATCCTCATATGATATAAAGCTCAATTCTTCTTTTTAAATAAATGTATCTAGATTGGTATATATTTTGTAAGTTTGGCACAGTATTATTCTTTTCAGACACAATTTAGTTTACACTCAAGACATTGTTAAACCAATAAAACAATGAAGATTACAAGTACAAAGGCCAATATTTTGCAGGATAGAATTTCAGAATTGGGAACTTGAAGTGTAATGTGTGGAAGATAAAGAATACACATACTTCTCATAAGACATGCTCTGGACTTGAAACATCATGGGCTATGGAACAGAACATAAGAAGGAAAATATAATATCATCATAAAAAATGTTAAGATCTGATGTATATATATCTGATACACATATTCAAGGATCTGATATACATTACATCCAGGACATATTTTATATATATATATATACATACATATATGTCACATGGCACAAAAGCAAAAGTACAAATAGAACATGTCACATCTGTGTCACATTATAAGCAGCTTCACGATGTCTTTCCCACTTAACCCCCTGAGCAAGTGTCATTCAGTGAGTCTGAAGAAAATGTCTGGGCTGAAATCTAACTTAATGATGTCAGAGAGTCTCAAAACAGTTTGCACTAAGTGAAGCAAAACATCACCTCCAGTCTTCTGGGTATCTATCCTCAGAAGACACAACTGCAGAGCAGGGGAAAATTTGCAGCCATGGCACAGCTTTCCAGTGACTTGAACAGCTTCCAAACCTTCCTTTGTTTCCCTCAGTCCTACTGACTTGTGTTTAACCCCATCCTAGAAGAAATCAGCTACTTGTTTTTAAATACTCTCTCTCCTTTGTGTCTGGTAGCAAGCTACATCTGGGCAGGGCTGCTAATTGGCAATTTTAAAGACACATGGGACCAACAAGGTCTCCTAAGTGGTAATCAACAGACCTGATATGTAACAAGAGAAGGAACACTGGGGATTGATGGTATGTGTCTGTTATCATCCTTTAAAGAATAAACCACATGAAGTTTCTGTCTCCTTGCTGAAAAAAAAAATCACTAGGTCCATCCTCATTTCTACACTTAATATTAAATCAAGTGGGACATATTACATTATTCTAAGCCCACTAAACACTTTGATGTAAAGCTGTTCAAGGAATTTAAACTCATAGTTTACCTAAATTGGAGGTTGACTTAGACTGAGTTAACTTGAAACTTGGGATGTAGGAAGAAGTGCACACCAGCAGCATCGCTTACAGCAGGATTTCAGCACCACCTTCAGTGCTAAATGTTGGCCCAGTGGCTAACCAATAATGGATTGTGTGTCATACACAGTTGATATCCTCTCATTGAATGTGGAAGTTTCATTTTTCCCACAATGGCAGATAGCCTTATCAGAGAAAGGGAGCAAAAAGGAAAACAAAAATTCTTCTACCCTGACAGGTATCCAGCCAGGACAGCTAGGAATACAGCCCACATATCAGAACAATGTCTAAAGGTTGGAATTTTTCTAATTTTAAATCTTAAATTCATCCAGGTGTGGTGGTGCATGCCTTTAATCCCAGCACTTGGAAGGCAGAGGTAGGAGGATCTCCATGAGTTCAAGGCCACCCTGAGACTACATAGTGACATCCAGAAATCCAGGTCAGACTGGGCTAGCGTGAGACCCTACCTCAAAAAAAAAAAAAAAAATCTTAAATTCTCAATTCCATATCATTAGCCAAACACATCAGTCCATTACTTAAATTCAAACTTTATCACACACTCTGGACATGGGCAGTAGATGAAGCCAGCTGTTATTCCAGTAAGACAGTTTTAATAACTTTCTCTTTAGTCTCTCCTTCCCCATATAAAGTTCTCAAGCCAAGCTTCCAAATGCAATTCTCCCTGCACTTAGCATTTTCAAATTCTCATCAGAATAGCCCATACAACATGGCTTACCACTCTGGAAGGTGTCTTCAGTTGTATTATAGAAATTCCCCGTGACAAAGAGACAAAGCCATGACGGCAAGAGGTGAGTGGAGTTTCATTTATTATTATTATTATTATTATTATTATTATTATTATTATTATGAATTTAGGAATTTACACCCATGGGCCAAACATAGATAAAGCATTGGCCCCGTATCGCAGTTGTCAGGAGTTTTTATAATTTAGTACAGAGAGGTGTACGTAACAGTGTTAGGTCAAAACTCAAGCTCCAAAATGGAGTCCAAGAACAGCCCCTCAGTTTTCCTCCAGAACCAGCTGGCTAGCTTCAAGAGAAGTGTCAACAGGAGTTATAGATAAAGACTGCTTTGTAAAACCCCTCCTTCTGTGTCTCTGTCTGGCCAGACAGACTGTAATCCTGATGCTCTGAGAGCTAAGGTGACCACCTGGGTTCTCCTCCCCCAACCTGGGAGCCTCCGTGACAAGTTCCTAGCCCTTATAATCCCAGATTGGAATTTCCTCAGATGTCCTCTCCCACTTCTTGGGGGAAAGGTGCCTCCTTCCTCTGAATAAAATTTTTCCTTTCAGAGTGGAGTTTCATTTATTATTACGAATTTAGGAATTTAGGAATTTACACCTGTGGGTCAAGCATAAATAAAGCATTAGCCCCAAAGCCCAGTTGTCAGGGAGTTTTATAGTTTAGTACAGAGGTGTGTACCTGACAGGAGCCAGGGAAGTACTGATAAACCTCTGTCCATCCTCACCTCCTCCCCTACCTTCCCTTCTTGACCAAGGCTTGCAGAATTCACAGCACAAATGACAGGGCCAGTTTTAAAAAAGCAAGTTAAGCCACAAGATGCATTTGGTTTACAATGGTTTCTGGGAATAATGGATAACCCCCCATAGACATAAACAAAGGATTGGCAGAAAGCTTTTAGCTTGTCCAAAACTTGAGTTCACAGACTCACAGTTCTTCCAAATTTAATATTTAGCAATATCTGAGTCTTCCCTTACAGTTGCAAGTATCTAATCCATGTCCATTCCTCCAGCATGTAAATTCCAGAAGGCCAAAATCCAGAGCTAGATTCGTGTCAGCAGTATCACCCCAGTTCCTGGTACCAAAACTGTCATAGTCAGCCACAAACTGCCAGGATGAATCTCCAAACAAAGTACATTTTATGGGAGGAAAGAATTTATTGAAGCTACAGATCCAGGGCAAGTTCCAGGACTGTCTCTCCACCCTGCCTTTCACAGGTCCAAGCAGAGAGAGAAACCCATCACCAACACCACATACACATAAGCAAAAAAGGCAGGAGGGGTGGGAGGAGATTTTTGTCCCCCTTTAAATAGCCTTAGGGTGGCATCTTGCAACCCTGTCCCAGACTTGTTGACACCCCCCACCCCCAGTCTCTGAAATTCCTGTACTGCCCTCCCAGGAAGGGTTATTCATTATTCTGCCCCCTACTGAGAGAGCTGCCTTCCTGTGAACATCCTCAGAGACCCACCCAAGATTACTAGAAAGGTCAATTTGACAGCAAAATTCAATCATCATATATGATATATAAACAAAGTATGAGATGAAATGTTATCAACAGGGAAGATGGACACAATTACAATGCAAAAGAAGCCCAGGAACCAGCAAAGGACTAATAATTGCTTATTTCCTTGTTTGCTACAAAAAGAACTATACAAAAGGTAGCAGAAACACAGAACAAGAACCTTTGCCTATGATACAGGAGAAAGAAATAAAAGGGATACAAATTGGTAAGAAGTCAAATTAGCCCTATTTGCAGATGACATGATTCTTTATATGTGACTCAAAAGATGCTACCAAAAAACTTCTAAAAGTGATAAATTCTTTCAGCAAATGGGCAGGAAACAAACTCAACACACAAAAATATGTAGCCTTCCTATATGCCAAAGACAAACATGGAGAAAGAGATAAAAGATGCTATCGTGATTCAATATCCATAAAGAAATTTAGCTATCTTGGAATATTACTAACCAAAGAAGTGAAAGACCTATACAGAGAAAACATAAAAACAGCGAATAAAAGAATTAAGGAAGATATGAGAAGATGAAAGACTTTTCATGCTCATGGAATGAAATATTGTAAAATGTGAAAATGGCCATCCTGCCAATAGCAATATACAGATTCAATGCAATTCCAATAAAAATCCCAGCAACATTCTTCACAGAATTAAAAAAAAAAAAGGTCTCAAAATTCATGTGGAAGAACAGAAGGCCTCAGAACTGAGTTATACCCCACAGTGAGCTATTGGCCAGGGAGATCCATGAGGTTGTCAAAACAATGCAGGCCATTGCTAAAACATTTATTTATCTGCCTGAGCTAAACCATAAGTCCCTAGTAAGACCCAATCTATAGACACTGCAGATTGTGGTCACAGAACATAGAGACACCACACTTGAACTTCGAGGGGAGCAAATTCCCACCTGTTTTGACGTAATAGTGCTGGAAAGCCCTGTGGTCCAAACAATCTGAATAACCAGGGACCCCTGCAAGCTACAAAATCAACAAGCAATGCAAGAAGTACATACTTGTACAACAGGGGCACACAGCCCTTGCATGTAACCAGCTATTCCCAGATCAAACATTAGCCCTGCTCAGTGGGAGAAAACTCATACCTGGTACACAGAACCAAGTCAGAATCCCATGGACAGAAAACTCGGGCTCCAGAGAGCAGCCCCCACTGCTCTCTTGATGAGAAGAGTGGAAATACACACCAAAAAGTCTCTTAAATAACTGTGCATATCCCCTTTAATTGAAGCTGCTCTCACTCTTAATTTTAGAAACCATTTTATTTAACAGATGGCAGAGAAAACTGGGGAGATCCAAGATCCATCTAATAGAACAAGAAAATACAGCCTGTCCATAAAACATGCTACTTCTACCACATCTTCCAGAGCCCAGGAGCAATTTCACAGAAAGCATCAATGGCAATACTGTCTCTTTGCTAGACTGACAGAGTGATAGTAGCAGACATTGTGGTCAATCAAAATCCATCAAAGCATAAATACAGGAAGCTCAGCTTAGGGACCATGTAGGAGAGGGAGCAGAAAGATTGTAAAAGCCAGAGTAGGTAAGAATACCTCAAAGCATACCCTCCAACACACACACACACACACACACACACACACACACACACACACACACACACACACAGATACTGAAGCCCTAATGACCCCACATTGAAAACCAGTAACCCCACTAAGGCACTAAGGAAGGCCCCGAGGGGAACAGGAGTGGGGGTAAAGGAATAAAAGAAAGGCTATATAATCTTTTCATTAATAAAGGTTCATACAGGGCTGGAGAGATGGCTCAGAGGTTAAGGCACTTGCCTCCAGTGCCTAAGGCCCCGGGTTCAATTCCCCAGGACCTACATAAGCCAGACCCACAAGGTTGTGGCCCTGGTGCTCTCTCTATATATATCTCTTTCTCTGTCTCTGTATCTCTCTGCTTGAAAAATGAATAAATAAAATATTTTTTAAAAAAAGGTTCATACAAGTATGTATACAAACAAAAAAAACAGGGCTCAATCTATTTCAGGAAGAAAAGATAAGATAAAGAACAAAAATAAACATGTAGCTTCACAGATCTCTCTCTCTCTCTCTCTCTCTCTCTCTCTCTCACACACACACACACACACACACACACACACACACACACACACACACACACACACACAAAGGCATAGGTACTAACACAGAAAGAAGGCCAGGAATTCCCAGGGGTGATTGGTCCAATTGAAGTTGATATGTTTCCTCTACATTATCACATTTTCTAAATATTCAAAATTGGCTATTGCCTTTCCAATAAGATATGTTATTAAAATGCTAAATAACTTTAAATTTGACTTTAGAAATATTTTCATATTTTAAAATTTTTATTTATCATTAAGGGAATGGTCAGCATATTTGTAGCCTAACATTCAAATAAAAAACACAATCAGTTTCAAAGACCCTGCATTTGGACACTATATTGAATCTATTCATTCAATACAATGAAAGAACAGAAAGTAATGTTATAATTTTTGTACTCTAGGATAAATTCTCCTTGGGCCTTCATTCACTATGATGGTAAGTATTTTACATGCATGAATGAACTGAAATTCAATGTAATATCATAAAGTAATTTTATTATCATAAATACAACCAGCTGTGTTCAAAATGTATGTATTATTATTTTTCAAAACCTAAACAACTTGAATGTACCATAAAAGTTAATTGCTTCCACAAGCCATTTCCTGTGATCAGTAACAAAGAGAAATTTGCAAATAAAGTGCATTTTGTATACTGTCATTGTTTTACTCAACAATACTTGTTAATAGCTGTACCCTATGCTGGTGTTGATTTATTCAAAAAAGTTAAATGATTACTTAATAAGAAATGGTAGTTAATCTAGTTTTTAAATCTACAAAACCCTTGAAGAGACACCTTGCAAGAAAAGTCAACCAGCTGATGAGCAAATAAATAGGTGTTCTACATCATTCCCCATCAGAGAAATACTAATGAAACCCACATTGTCAGCACTGTACAGCCATCAAAGGACTAGTTCTGGCCATACCAAGCATTGGAACATCAATGCTTCTCCTTCAAGACACATTAGTGGCGGAGCACGATGGCAGACGAGTAGCAGCCTCGCCAGGACTCTCTCTGTAAAGGTTTGATTGTTCAGCTGGGATCCAAAACCTGGACCCCAGCTGGCCCTGAACACAAACCTACTGTCTCCCCAACTCCGGTACCAGCGGGGGGGGGGGAGACAGGACTCCCCAGTGGCTTTCTGCTCCACAGAGGAACAGAGAGCCGCCCTTCCCCCACCCCAAGCTCCTGACAGCAGCATTGTCTCCCGCCAGCGACATTGTCTCAGCCCTTGCTGGCTGAGTACCTCTCCCTCCCGGGGCCCCCTTCCTCCACCCTCCCTCAAGCAATTCTTGGGTGCACTTCTCCCTGAGATGCACCCCCCACATACACAGGCAGACGCGCTCCTCGGGCAAACAACTAGCTCTGTTCCGAGGGCCCACTCGGGACTGCAGCTGCCAGGCCTCAGGCACCTGGGAACCTCTGCCAGTGCTGGCAGGGCAAAGGCAGCTTTGGTGTGCACCACGGACCACGGGCCACTGACAGGAGGGCACAGTCAGGTGGGAAAACACTGGGCTCTATAGGCCGGGGTACTGGAACTGTTTCAACTGCAGCATACCAACTGAGGACAGGGGCCTATGTGGTAGCTCTAAGACTAAACAGTCACATACAGAGGGATCCAGAGAGATAAAGATCTAAGCCTCTCTGGAGACAGAACACCCCAACAGGAAAGAGCTCTGTTTAAGATCAAACCTGGTGATCTTTCCACTAGAAGCAAAGTGGGCTGAACAGCACTCCCCAGGGTGCCGGAGTCCCACTCCCCTACCTAGACATGGGAAGAAATCAAAGGAAAAAACCCACAGAAATTAAAGATGGAACTCCCCAACCCAGGGCCCCTAGTCCCATTATGGAACAGGAAAGTGGCAAGGAAGTAGAGGCAGCACATACACAACCACAAAGAGAGAATAATATGACTCCTGACCACAACTGCAATGCAAATGTGAAGCAGCTAATGGCTTATATGGAAATTAGGAGAAAAGACATGAAGAAGATGAACCTTTCTAACTCAAGCATAGACTCCAGACTGAATTTAATGGAGAGAAATATGAATGAATTCAGAAACACATTAAGTGAATTGAAGATTCATCAACTAAGAGAGGAGCTAGACAATCAATTGATTATATTTAATGAGGACTTAAAAAAAAACTTAAAAATGATTATAGGGAATCCCAGGCAAAAACAAAAATAGATTGGAAGTTGGATCTCACCAAAGAATTGGAGACTATAAACAAAATTATAGCAGAAACAAATAATGAAAAGGAGATGTTAAAAACCTCCCTTGAATAAATCAGACCCAGAGTTGAGAATCTGGAGGACAGAATTTCAGAAGTTGAAGACAAGTCAGAAGGAATTAAAAAGGATGTCATAGGTATCAATAAATTCAAGAAATTAAGTGAGCAAAACTTGAGGGATCTATGGGATACAATAAAGAGGCCCAATATTAGCATCATGGGGATCCCAGAGGGAGAAGAAGCCCAGGCTAAGGGCATAGGAAATATCTTCAACAGAATTATTCAAAAAAACTTTCCCTATTTAACAAGAGAAAGTCCACTCAACTTTCAAGGGGCCCAGAGGACTCCAATCAGACAGGACATGAAGAGGAATTCTCCAAGAAACATTTTAATTACGATACAACATAGAAAGCAAAGAGAAAATACTCAAAGTTGCTAGAGGAAAGCAAACCGTAACTTATAAAGGAAAAGCCATCAGACTTACCTCAGACTTCTCGTTAGAAACCATGAAAGCCAGAAAGGCTTGGAATAATGCTTTTCAGGGCCTAAAGAAGTATGGCTTTCAACAAAACTACTGTATCCAGCAAAGTTATCCCTCATGATAGATGGAAAAGTGAAAGGGTTCCATGAAGTAAACCAGCTCTACGACTGTTTGAAAATAAAGCCAAAATTTCAGAAGATCCTTCAAGAGATATCAAACACAGAAGAAACAAGAAATCTACCTCAGAAGAGTACCAAAGATCACACACAACAACCACAGTCAGTACGCTAATGACAGCACCACAGACAACAACCCCCCTTACCCCTTCATCATTGCAGGGCTTAAAGCAAACCTCACTGCTATATCACTGAATATAAATGGACTTAACTCCCCTATAAAAAGACACAGACTTGCAGGGTGGGTCAGATAAATGGACCCTTCCATCTACTGCCTTCAGGAAACACACTTTACTTCTAAAGACAGCAATCTTCTTAGAGTACAAGGATGGAAAACAGTTTATCAGGCATGTGGAAGTAAAAAGAAAGCAGGTGTGGCTACATTAATCTCTGACAAAATAGACTTTACAGGAAAATCAATTAAAAAGGATAATGATGGTCACTTCTTACTCATCAACGGAAGGATCCAGCAGGAAGATGTCACCATCATCAACATACATGCACCAAATTTTGGTGCAACACAGTTCATAAAGGAAACCCTACTCAAAAATAAAGCAGAAATAGACTCCAATTCCATCATAGTAGGAGACTTTAATACACCTCTATGAGCTCTAGATAGATCAACCAAACAGAAGATCAGCAGGGACATAATGGAGCTCAAGAACACCATTGATAAGCTGGGGATAACAGATATTTACAGAACGTTCTACCCCAAAGACACAGAATATATATTCTTCTCAGCAGCGCATGGGGCTTTTTCTAAAATTGATCACACCTTAGGTTGCAAATCCTCCCTAAACAAATTCAGGAAGATTGATGTAGTTCCTTGCATAATATCAGATCATAGTGCATTAAAGGTAGAAGTTAACAATGGAACAAGATCCAGAAAATACACAAGGTACTGATACTTGAATAATTCACTCCTAAAAAATGATTGGGTCATCAAAGAAATAAAACAGGAAATTCAGAATTTTCTAGTAATTAACGATGATGATAACACATCATACCAGAAATTATGGGACACAATGAAGGCAGTCCTGAGGGGAAAGTTCATCGCGCTAAATGCCTTCATATCAAACACAGAGAGGTCTCAAATCAATTACCTAACCACAAACCTAAGATGATTGGAACAGATGGAAAAAGCTAACCCAAGGAGCTCAAGGCAAAAGGAAATAATTAAAATCAGACCTGAGATTAATGAATTGGAAATAAAGAAAATAATTAAAAAACAGATAAGTCAAAGAGTTGGTTCTCTGAAAAAGTTAATAAGATCGACAAACCCTTGGCCAGTCTAATCAAATGAAGAAATGAGAAAGCCCAAATCAACAAAATTTGTAAGGACTATGGTGAGATCACAACAGATCCTGAAGATATTGGAAGAATCATCAGGTCATACTTCCAAAACCTCTACTCCACAAAATTAGAGAACATGGAAGAAATGGATAAGTATTTGGACACTTACCATCTGCCAAAGCTTAACCCAGAGTAAATAAAAGCACTAAATAAACTTATCACATCCACAGAAATTGAAGATGTAATCAAAAACCTTCGCAAAAGGAAAAGCCCAGGACCAGATGGTTTCTCAGCTGAATTCTACCAAGCCTTCATCACAGAGCTGAAACCACTCTTTCTGAAGCTTGTTAGAAGCATAGAAAAAGAGGGAAGGCTACCAAACACCTTCTATGAAGCTACCATTGCCCTAATCCCCAAACCAGGCAAGGATACAACAAGAAAAGAGAACTACAGACCCATATCTCTGATGAATTTAGATGCAAAAATCCTGAACAAAGTCCTAGCAAACCGGATACAATGCTACATCAAAAATATTATCCACCCTGACTAAGTTGGCTTTATCTCAGAGATGCAGGGATGGTTCAATATACGCAAGTCAATAAATTTAATACATCACATTAATCGGCTCAAACATAAAAACCACATGGTTATCTCAATAGATGCGGAGAAAGCTTTTGACAAAATTCAACACCTCTTCATGTTCAAAGCTCTCGAAAGAATAGGCATAGATGCTTATTCCTCAATTTAATAAAGACAAATTACAAAACTCCTAAAGCACAGATCATTCTCAATGGAGAACGACTTAAGGAGTTCCCACTCAATTCAGGAACAAGGCAAGGCTGCCCACTCCACCCACTGCTCTTTAACATAGTGCTTGAAGTTCTAGCCCAAGCGATAAGACAAGAGAAGGCCATAAAAGGGATACAAATCGGAAAGGAAGAAATTAAACTATCCCTCTATGCAGATGACATTATCCTTTATATATCAGACCCAAAGAATAGTATCAGTAACCTCTTGAAGGTGATTAATGCCTTCAGCAATGTGGCAGGATACAAAATTAACACACAAAAATCAGCAGCCTTCCTATACGCAGAAGGCAAGCATACAGAAAAGGACATCAGAGAGACTGTCTCATTTTCAATAGCGTCAAAGAAAATCAAATGCCTTGGAATATCATTAACCAAGGTTGTAAAGGACTTATATAAGGGAAATATTGAAACACTCAAGAAGGAAATAGAGGAGGACGTGAGAAGATGGAAAGATATTGCATGGTCATGGATAGGGAGAATCAATATAGTAAAAATGGCAATCCTGCCAAAACGGTTTTCAGATTCAATGCTATGCCAATAAAAATCCCAATCTCTTTCTTCACAGACATAGAAAAAATAATCTCTAAATTTATTTGGAAGGACAAAAGACCTCGGTTAGCCAAAACTATTCTAAGTAAAAAATCCTACTCAAGAGGTATCACCATGCCTGACTTCAAAACTTACTACAAAGCCATAGTAATGAAAAGAGCATGGTACTGGCATAAAAACAGAGAGACAGATCAAT
>PVHP010041225.1:0-14877 GCA_004024765.1 Zapus hudsonius | reverse complement strand
AGGTAACAGAGTTCTGAGAGCATGGTGACCACCTCAAATCAGTGACATCTTTACCCAGTGACACCGTTGCTACACAGTGATTTGCCTGCCTGCTTTGTCTATCTCTTCCTGTGGAAGTCCTTTCCCTTCTCTCCCAATTCCTATGCAAAGCCGATGGAGGATATTGCTCAGTAAATTAAAAGCACCATGCAGAGGAAATAAAGACAGGTGAGAATATATGACACAGAGCTGGGAAAAGCACCTTAGACAAGAAAGCTTTCACCATTGAAGAATAAGAAGGATTTCCCTAAGAGAAGAGTTAAGAAGGGAAAAGAAGTTGAAATAGCTGTGATATTGATAAATCAAGGCTTCAATAAACAGGAACAGCAAGTAAAGAAACAACTTAATCTTGTACATTGGTTATTGGCTTGAAAAGGTAGATGAAGGATGGTGAACCTGCTAACAGCAGGTGTTTGCTGGCTCTTTGGCAGACACTGACTTTACATCTACACAACTCCAGACCAGATTTCTGTAAGATATTCAATACACTGTGACTCTGAGGTTCAGTAAAGAATTTGGGGGAAACCTCTTCTACCAAGAATCCACTATTTGAATCCTCCTCTTTCCCATTCTGGATTTGTTGCTGGTCCCAAGCCTGCACTAATTATTCTTGGCTCCATCTGTCCTCTACATTGTCACATGCCTTCTTCCTTTGTTTTCTCATTCCTTCTCCCCATAACTGGAAGCCAATCCTTTACTCTGCTTACTGGTAGTGGTAGTTCTGAAAGGTAGCTAGGGAATTCAGGAATAATAGATATCTGGGGTTCTGACCTTGGGCTTTAGGCTCAGACAGGCACCAAAATAGCACAAGCATAAAATAACAAACAATCAACAACAACAACAAAAAAAAAAACCTACTAGACCCCTAGTGAGTCCCTTGGACCACAAAGTTTCCTTCTTCCCCCACGCTCTGAAAAGCTACAATTCACACCACAGATGGTAAATAAATTATGCTTATTGTGTACCAGAGGCTGGTCACAGCCCAACCCATGGCTTCATCCTTATTTCTTCCCCATTCCTTGAAAGCTATAGATACCCAGGAACTATTCCTGAGAAATGTTTCAGATCTTTGATTCAGATTAATGGATGCCAAGACTCAGATAACATGACTTTGGCAGGACTTCCACTTCCATTTAAAAAAGAATAATATAATGAATTCAGATTTTTATATCAGACTTGGACTTGAACTTTCTATTTTTAATTGCTATCATGTAAAGGAAGATTGCATACAGAGTACTCTTTTTCAAGAGAAAGTGTTAATTTAATTAAATCATAAACATAAGAAAACACATGCATGGTGAAAACACTAGCCACCCAAAGAAACCAAAGTGAACAATAGTAAAGACCTGTCTACCCATGTTCAGTTCTACACTACTCACAATAGTCAAGGCACAGAGCAAGACTAGATGACCAGCCCAGTCGAATGGATAGAGAAGTGCATATATTCATAGTGATGTATTGTTCAGCTAGGAAGAAGAACAGCAATAGCGTGTAAGTTGCAGATAAATGGATGGAAGTGGAACTCATCCTGTTAAGCAAAAGAAGCCATCCTCACAAAGACAAGTAGTCCATGGGGATGATAGGCAAAAGGAATGTGATCAGAGGGCTGAAGCGAGGGGACAAATAATAGAAGCATGGGGTAAATATCATCAAATGAGAGCATTTCATGTTCAAAACTGTCATAATTAATGCCATTACTTTGTGCCTCTAATATATGATACAAAGGCATTTATTTAATTAATAAAACACTAACAAAACTGGCAGATAGAGTCCACGCTGGCACAGAGGTAGGCACATGTCTGCATAGACCTTCAGTGTGATTGGGTGAGCTAACCAAAAACATTGCAATCATTAAGTTTTGTATTAAATATTGGTTGTGTGCATGCTATGTGCCCCAAACAGAAGGAGGAGAAAATAGTGCATGACCCCTTCCTTTCCAAAGCATACCCACTGTCCACACCAACAGACAGACAATCAGAGAGATGAGCAAGAAATAAGATATTCTGTTCTATGTGGTGAACTCTGATCCTCAGGCAGCGAGAGAGACTGACCCAATACAGGGGGCAGCTGAAGAGAAGGTGGGTACTCAGTAGAATACACACTTGACGATAAGAAATCCTGGGGTGGCAGGGGGTGGACACACTCATTAGCTATAGTCAAGTCCCTCCATCCTCTGCAAATATTCCATCAACAAATAGTGAAAACACAGTAAGAAAAAAATATGTCTTTATTGTGTACTTCCTAAGTAAGGCCAAGAGAAATGATGATGGGTCTCAAAAAATGGCTAAATGTGAAAATCAAGTAATCCAGATTGCTTACACTTGAAGGTCTTTGCTTATCACCAATTATCTGGATTTACAGCCTGGAGAAGAGAAAAATCAAAATTTCTACCATCTATCCACCCACCCATAACTGACTGGACCATCAGCACAGCTCACTCTTTCAGACAAGGTTGCACCCACCCACACTTCAGGTCTGTGCTGACCATATTTTCTACCTGGCATGTGTGCCCACCTCTATGGCAGTTTGAACCCTACCTCAGCACAACACACTTACCTTGAGCTCCTGGATTCCACACACTCTCTGAGCCTCTGGGAGACAAGCATGCATGGATGACACTGTTCCCCTGTTGCTACTTATACTCTCGTAACTGGGTGCAAGGCAGTCTCCCCATAGATCATAGTGTGAGGGTCAGGTCCTGTTATTACCCATGTGCTTTCAATAGCAACCTTCAAAGGGCCTGTTCTAGAGCAGCATTCAAATATTTATATTTATTCAACAATGCTACTGAAGGACCAAAAAGGTTTATTAGCAGCTCAAACAAATCTTCCTCATTTGAAAGTGATAGTATGTCAAATCCAAGAAATTTGCACAATTTTTTGCTGCTGAAATAATTAAGAAGATGATTAAGAATAATCTCAGAATATAAACCAACAGGTTAGTTCCCTCATACTGACCAAATTTTAAAAATCTACCTATTTTTATTTTGTTCAAGGGAAACATTCTTCAAATTTATAAGTATAAATATTACAACAGTATTTCATAAATACCAATGCCAAAAGAAAAAAATTAAATAGTGTGTCACACACAAAAAATGTGTCACAGAATCCCCTAATTCCCATGAATCAATTCCCCAATAAAATCAAGACAAACTGATTGATCAGTAGATTTTCATCTAAAAGTGAAACCCAAAATCCCAGCTGAATAATCAATTTTAACCAATTATTTCAATATTAGAATGTGTTTCCATATTTCAGTATTCTTTTTTTGGAAAAATAGAGACAGACACACAAACACACACACACACACACACACACACACACACACACACACACACGAGAGAGAGGGGGGGAGAGGGAGAGAGAGAGAGAATAAGTAAGTATGGGTAGAGCAGGGCTTCCCATCTCTGCAAAGGAATTCCAGGCACATGTTACAGTTCATCTGGCTTTATGTGAGTAGTTTGGAATTGAACCCAGGCCTTCAAACCCCACAAGCAACAATTGAACCATCTCTCCAGCTCTTGCTTCAGCATTCTTAATGGAGGAAATTACACCAACAAAGAAAGAAACCAAAAAGACATGATTAAATTGATCATCTAAACTTTGATTTAGTAATCTGGTGATTGAATTTAAATTTAACTTATATTAGAAATAGTCCATTTGCACCAAGAGACATGGTGGGGTAGAATATCCAGAGACATTGCCCACCTCAGTAACAACATGCAAAGGGGGTTGGAACTGGGTTGACTCCTAGGATATTCACAACCCCTTACCCCATGGACTGATCCAGACTGTCCACAGAGGAGGATATCCAACTGACCGGGGACAGGGAAGAGGGAAATAGGGGAACTGGAGACATCAACACATTATTCCCTTATTAAGTGTATCTAATTATGGATAATAAAAATAAATAGTACATTTATATTATAATGATACAGCTGATCAGCCTTGGCAAAATGCAGATGCTTTATTAAAGTTACTGAGTCAATAAGTTTGCCTATTTATTTCTAAGATTTTTTTTCAGAGAATGCAAGTGAAGTTGCTCACAACTGAGGACACACAGGTACACAAACACACACCAGCAGATAAGAGGAGGAAGTGCTGGATTACTGATGGGCAAAGGGAGACACATAGAAATCATTTCCTTAGAAGGATTAATACTGTGGTTTGTCCACAAGACTAATTGATCATGCAATGGGAAGGCGGAGGAGAGAGAAGGGGGGATGAGGTAAATGGGTAGAAGGGAAACAGATAAGCAGGGAGGAAGAGAAGAAGGAGGGAGAGAAAGGTTAGAGAGAGAGATAGAAGGAAGAGAAGGGAGAGAGATATTAAAGGAAGATTTATGTTTTTAATTTCTTTGTCAGGAGATGGCAAAAGAAGTCATTCAATAGTAATACCTTCAACTCTCCTAGAAAGGTTGTTTTGAACTAATTTTTAAATATATAGAGGTCAGCTCTAAAACAAATGACAGCACCAGGTGTAATCAATATTACATTAATTTAGACTCCTGTAAATGGCATTCCCTCCCATCCAAGATAACCACAAAGATAACTCCTACCCAAAATTTCCAAGGGCAATGCATCCACTTTCAGAAGATAGCAAGTGGAAAGTTCCCAGGCCTGGCCTCACCTCCAGCTCCTCTGGCGCATCCCCTCCAGGGGGAAGTTTCTGCAGATCCAAGATGCCCTGGCTGGAGGCCCGTCTCTCCACTGCTGGGGAGGGATGGACCTCCTCGGAGTCCGTGTCCACTCCATGGAGTTGGCCCGCTTCCTCCTGGCTCCAGTCCATCTCTTCTTCTGACTGCTTCAGGGAGCTGCTGCTGCTCTGGGGAACAATGCCCGCAGTGGACAGGCTGCTGGGCACCGAGGTGTAGGAGGACTGCGGCCCTGAGTAAGGGTGACTCTCTGGGGCCAAAGCCTCGGCTTCCAGAAGATCAGGCACCGAGAGGCTGAGGCGCCTGTCCAGGTGCTGTTGGACCCTTAAATCCAGGGGCTTGTTGGAGGTCTTCTTAGCCTTCTTCTTGCTCAAGTTGATTAACAATGGCTTGGTCCGCTGCTTGAATGAATCCCAGACAGATGGCTTGTCCAGATCCATGGCGGCATGAAGAACTTGAATGCACTCCACTCCAAAACCACCTCAGGACTCCTGGAAAACACATCAGAGAGAGAGGACTTGAACCTTCCATGGTGTTACAGTAGAACATTAAATTCATCACATCCTATCTGGAAAAGCATTAAGGAACAGGATCTTTAAAGCTTTTCTTAGAACAGTTATTTAAAATAGAAGTAGTGAATGGGATTGACAGTGTGAGCCTATCCTTGGGAGGAAGACTTCCACTCCAGGGAACATGGAGCTTAGACTTCACTGGACAGCCATAGTGAGTTTTCTTCAACATAAGCAAGAGTAGGGCACCTACATAGCTCTCTAAATCAAGAGACATCATACATTCCCAGACTGAGAAATTGATTAAATATTGTAGACATTGTGGATCGAGTGATGCCTCTTATAGTTATTCAAATCTGTTGCTCAGACATCACAGAAGACAAAACTATACCTAAATTAAACAATCTGCTGTGTTCTAAAAACCTTTCTCACCAAAAAAAAAAAAAAAAAAAAAACAGCATAACAGCATACACAGTTGTCACAAGAATGCTGAACACACGGCTGTATGGAAGAGACCAGCAAGTCAGGAAATGCTCATCTGTGCAATAGTGGCACTAAACCTAGGAGGGAAATCAACAGCTTACTGATTGGCTAAGAGATCCACTTAGTGACAAGGAACCCTTAACTGGAACTGGGATCCACTGTCAAAGTCCTATGGGGACCAAGAACTCAGGTTTCTAGGGGAAATTCCCACTACCAGAAAGCAACAGAGAGGCTATGCCCATTGGGAGCTAGCCAAAATAGCAATGTTGTCTCATTTAACCTATATTTTCTCACTCTCCTATGGAGATTCTGTTTGTATTTTTCAGAAGGCAGTGAGAGAGCCAAGGACAACTCAATTCCACCAACAAGACAGTGGATGATGGCTGACATCCTGGCAGAAGACAAACCACCCCCGGCCTTCACACAGGGCCCAAATGAGACAAACAGGAGACCAGTCACCACAGTAAGTCTGATAACCCATGAAAGGTCAATGGAGACAGACACCAACAATACCCAACACAACCCATGGCAAAGATCCAGAGATACTTAAGATCTCAATCACAAAGCAGACTCAAAACTCATCTACTATGACTCAGGGAACTGGGAGGAAGAGGGGGCAGAAAGAATGTAACAACCATGGTGGAGGAGAATATCCAGAGACATTGCCCCCTCAGCGACAATACACAAAGGGGGAAGAAAGAAAAGAAAGAAAAACTGGCTCCCTCTGGTGCAGTTCATACCCCCTAACCTATGGAGAGTTCCAGTAAGCACACTGATGAAAGACCCCAGTGGGTAGGGGACAGAGAGGAGGGAAATGGGGACACATTCACAAGATTTGATCATATAATGTATATACTTATTCATAATAAAGATATAAAAAAAGCAGACAAAAGCATATCAATCCTTGCTTCAAATATGCCCCCTTCCTTTCTAAATTCAGGTGTTTGTTTTAAAGGACAAAAACATGCTCATTTGAACTTGGATGCCATTTAATAATACCTAACGAAGGCATGTTAGAATGATGGTGACTAGAGAGAAAAACATTTGTTAAAATAGACTTCTGCCCTTACCCAGAAGAACTGCCAGAAGAACTGAGGGAAGCCTTCCAAAAGCAAGCTTCAGAGAGTCATCCTGCGGGTGTGATCGGGTCGAAGTGGCTCCATGCAGTTGGCAGTGAGGATGAGGTAGTGTTCAGATAAGTAATCACAGAGAATGAAAGTGCCCTGGAGGAAAGAGGTGATTTAAGATGTAACAGGTTGAACTCATCAGAGATGAAATCAAAATCAAATTTGGAGAAATAACCCAATTCTATGTGCCAAATGTTTCATAATGTCTTTCCAATGGGAATGAATGTGATGAGGACACTGTGACCTGCCTTCTCAGTACTTGCTTTGCCACATCTGACTAAGGAATGAAAAAGCCAAGAGCCAGAAAAACACCTGTGCAAGGCATGTGTGCATGTGCATGCACACACACAGATGCGCGCACGCGCGCGCGCGCACACACACACACACACACACACACACACACACACTGTCTCTTTTTCTCTCTCTCAAGTCAAGCACTCCATGTTTTCTAAGTCTTCATATATCATTCTAAAAAGCTCCACTGGAGCTTTTTATATTGGGATTTGGTGATTGAACTCAGGTTCTTGTGCTTGTAAGACAAGCACTTTGCCAACTGTACTATCTCCCAGCCCATGAAATTTTATTTTTAAAGTCTAAAAGAGTTTACTTCTTCAAAGACAATCTCAGGGAATACATATGACCATGTATAAAGATTTTTAATTTTAATTTTTAATTTAAACTCAAAGGAAATTAGAAAGACATAACCAAAGAGAGGAGAATATGGACTGGGATCACCTTGTGATAAACAATATCTGAAAAGGAAAAACTGAAGGAGGGAAGGGTGTTGTACAGAGGAAGTGGTCAGCAGCAGCAAGTGTGCTTTCATACGAACAATGATCTTGAAAGTCTCCATTGGAGAAGCAGAGGTAACTGGGAGTCTTGGTATGAGTTGTCCCAGTGAGGTGATGAGGGGGAAATAACCTGACTGCAATAAGCTGAGAGGACAGTAGAAAAGGCAGAAAGGGAGGAAAAGTACATTCAAAACCCTGAGATAAAGGGGAAAGAGCTATGAGCCACTTGTAGAAGGTTGATCATGGTTAAGGTAGAAGGCACATCACCCATGCTCAAGGCAGGGGCAGTGTTAATATATCATCAGCCCTCCACCCCAACACACACAAATAAATATTTGATAATCTGAGTAACCAGAGGATAATTCAGCCTTTGACAACACACCAGGGAACAAAACAGAGTTCTTGATTTCATGAAATCTTTGTATTCTACTAGGAAAAGTAGCAAATGAACTTTTACTGCATCAGAGAAGGAAAAAGCAATAGCAAAGGGGCCAGAGTGTTGTGCATGCCAAGCTGCCATTTCTGTCATGCACCAGGGAATCACCCCTTGAATAACAATAGAGCAGGGAAAAAATGAGCCAGAGTCAGAGACATGCAAGTTGAGATCTCCCATGCTCTGGGAAGGGATATGAGGGCACTCAGAGAGTTGGGAAAATATCAAGAAACCCAATATAATTTGGAACAGAACCAGTCAGGGGGAAGAGCAGAGAGAAGTTCAAAAGGGACCCGGAAGAAACATGGTAGGATCAGTAGGTCCCTGGATGTCACTTTGAAGAACTTGGCTTGACACAATGTAGGCTAGAAGCCACTGGAGGGTTAAAAGTATGCCCATGATTTTTCCTAGTTGCTGCTGTGGATCAACTTTATGCTCACTGCTTTACACATATCAATAGACACCTGTAAATAACCACATAGAAAGGCATTTTTATTTCAGCTTTACGGAGAAGGGAATTGATTTGTTCAAGTTCACAATGCCAGAAATTGAACCCAGCTAGGCCTATCTATTTTAACACTGATCAACAGGGGCATTGTGGGCCTTGATGTGGTAATACAGCCTTTGTTACATGAAACTGTCCTATACATTGTAAGACAGCTGTTATATTTTCATGTCCTAGCTTCCTATATGTCATAATGAGAGTCAAAGACAGCATCCATATTCCCAAGCCCTCAAATGACACCACCACATCTGCTAGATGGAGTCACCAGTTCCATCCCCACCCACAGGGCCACTCTTCTTTGGCTCTGCTACTTCCTTTGGTCAGCGGGGAGTGGGCAGAGAAGCATATTATTCATCAGAAAGAAGGGTGGAGAGCTAAAAAAAAAGGTTAAATTAAAGTGGGATTTTAATTCATTTTCTTAGTTTTTTTAGACATTTTTCATGAGGTATTCTCTTACTTCAAAGTCCAATATGACAATATTACTGATAAATATGAGTTGGAGCACTATTGCCCAGGTCAGAGCATAACATAATATTCCTTAGGGGAAGAGTTGATCCCTGAAACTCTTGTGATAGTAAATTACTACCTGTGGAACCGGCAATTTAATAGGCTCTATTAAATATTGACTATTCAGAGGCAAGACCATAGTCCTCAGAATCTTGTGTCTATTCAAACATGTCTAGAGATAGAAAGTAACATGAAGTAGAAAAGTCTGAAGAGCAATACATAGTCATGCATATGTAAGTCTCATCATCCATTTTACAAGTTGCTATATTGGGCTGCATAGATGGTTCAGTGGTTAAAACTTCCTGTGCAAACTTGAGGGTCTGAAGAGGCCTGAGACACCACTTGGGTCTCCAATCCCCAGGGCCCACATAGAGAGTAAGCATAGCCACACATGTGTAAGGTTAGTCCTCTGAGAGAATCACAGGGACTCTTAAGTAAACAGCAAGCTGGGAGATCAGTAAGAGACTAGGGCTGAACTCAGAAGCAGAAAGCATGGGATCTACCTGCCTTTCCCTGCAGCCTCCACCAGTGAATGCACCCTGCTGCAGTGATGACACCCAATGCCACAGAGGGACGTACACACCACATACCATACACACACACACACACACACACACACACACACACACACACACACACATACACAGGCTTCTATATCCATGTGCAAAAGCATATACAAACAATGATGAATTATGAGCTATCCACTTTCCATATTTTAAACCAGTCAAGTTAATCTAAGGATTAACTTTACCTCATGATATCCTCAAAAATCAGTCACTACAGAGTTTGAGTAACTGCTGGTCTCTATCAGAGTTGGACACACAAAGCCAATCGTTTGCACAACCATGTTTATAGTGGCTCAACTGATAATAGCTAACAACTGAAATCAGCCCAAATGCCATGGAAGTTGTGGTACATATGCACTATGGAATTCTACCAAGCAGTAAGGAAAAATGACAATAAAATTTAAAGAAAAGTGGATGGACATGGAACTCACACAAGAACAGGGAGACAAAGGCTGCCTATTCTCCCTCATATGCGGTTCCTAACCAGGTGAAACTTGAACAGTAAGCAAACCTGACAGGTGAATTGAGAGACTGACAAAGGCAGGAAGGAATTGGAGGGAGTGGGGGAAAGACGGAGGGTGGGGGAAGATCCACACTAATCTAAACCAACAATGAATGGATACTATAAAATCCTGACTTTCATTCAGTAAGCTCTTGAGAAAGCTGGGGCCTCATCTTGCAAAATGGGCCAGGAAGTACAGAGAGTGGGAGGAAGCCTAACCCTAAAACAAGCAGCTCTGGCCCAGAACTTTCTGTCCCAGTAATTGATTGCTTCCCACACTGAGCTGGTGATCAGAGACCTACAGACCCACAAGGTCCCCAAAACAAGACAGGCTTCTGTCAAAGCTGTTAATACCTGCCTCAGGCAAAAGATAAGACCCTATTGCTGAAGAAACTACAGACTTCTGTCACACAACACCAAGAGACCCTTGTTGGATCCAGAAAGGAAACCAGCTCCCAGATGGTAGCCTGTGTAGTGCTAGAAGTCCTTACAGGGACTCTTAAGATCTCAACAGTAAAGCAGACCTAAAACTCACCATCATGACTCAGGGAATTTAGCAGAAGAGGGGGCAGAAAGATTGTAAGAGCCATAGTGCGGGAGAATACTCAATCACTGCCCCCCTCGACAACAACACACAAAGAAAAAATTGGCTACCTCTTGTACAATTCATAACCCCCTATCCTATGGACTGACACAGCAAACCCACTGAGAAGGGCCCCCAGCTGGTTGGGGACAGTAAGGAGGGAAATGGGGTACCAACACAAGACTTGCTCATGCAATGTATCTAATTATTAACAATAAATAAGTTTTTTTAAAATATATATTTATTGTCCATAATGAGTTACATTATTTATTTACATTATTTTTATCCCGAATTCCCCAATTCCCCCCCTCCCCATCCCCGATCAGCTGTATATCCTCCTCCGTGGGCTGTCTGTATTAGTCCTTGTGGCAAGGGATCCTGGATATCTTAGTACTCATCCCGGTCTTCCTGGCCCAAGTGTGTTCTTACTGATGGGTGCCATGCCTCTGGACAGTCTCCCCCACCACGGCTCTCACAATCTTTCCGCCCCCTCTTCCGCTCAGTTCCCTGAGTCGTGGTGGGTGAGTAACAAGGCTGCTTTAATGTTGCGAGCTTAGGGGTCCTTGTGTCGAAAATCCTTGGTTTCTGTCTCAATGGCCTATCATGTGTTGACTGAATGACTGTGGTTATAAATCAAGATATTGTTTATTTTTTTTCAAAAGTGAATAAATTTTATTGTTGCAAAAAGCTAATTACCAGAATGATTCATTCATTTGGCAATGTCTATTGAGCCAAAAATCAGTGCCAAGAATGTGGTCAAAATGCTCAAGATGAAACCATGAGCAAAATGAAATAAACCCTAAGCTTGGGTAATATACATACCTAGGAGGAGATGGACAAATGTATAAGAGAATAAAAACCTCAAAAATGCTCTCCTGAAACTTAAATGGCTAGGGAGGGGGCTAATAAAGAAACACACTTCCAGGAAAGGAAAAGAGAATGTGGCCCAGTTGTCAATGAGTCACAAGTCATTTGAGCTGATCTGAAGAGAGAGGGAACGTCTCACCACATAAAGACACTATCGTCAGCTGCACACATGATCTCCCAGGATGCTGTACACAATGAGAGAGAGAATGAGAGAATGTGCAGTGTGTGTGTGTGTGTGTGTGTGTGTGTGTGTGTGTGTGTGTGTATGTGTGTGTGTGTGTGTGCCTGGTGCTCTGTCTCAAGGTATTTCAAAATGTCATCAGTTTTATAGGAATGGATTTTTGTAAAGAAGCCATCATCTGAAAATAATATTCACAATGAAACCTAGACAAAAGCATCAATTAGGGGAATTATATTACTGGTTTTGAGTTATTTTAAAATCAAACAATTATGTGATTAAATATGTTGATTATGGACTGTCTAGTCATATTACTCTTACTAAAAATAAATAAAAAGAGCCAAAATTATTTTATAAATCCCAACAACATTTATGATATTTATATCTTGCTAATTTTGCCTTCATCTTCTTCTTAGTACAGATTTATTAAGGAAAATTTCTGTGGTATAAATACACCAAAAATTGAAAACTATTTATCAAATGACTGAATAATGCATCTGCCACTATCATATACCTTTATAGCATTCACTCTTTTTCATCCATCTTAAAGAAAATCACAATGTGTATCTTAAATTAGATCAGAGCTATATAAATACAAGTAAATGTATATGCATGGTTAATGTGTTTTGAAATATTTATTAATAGAGAGGCATTTAAAGAAGCACATTAGCTTTAAGGCTACACATTGTCAAAGTCCTCCTGGTCCCTCATACAAAACACAACACACTTAGTCCCTTTATGGGTCTCTTTATGTCCATAGTATCTATCTGCAATTCTTGCAATGTCTCCTTCAGTTTTGTGAAAGAGAACTTTCATGTAGAGACAAGTGTTTTGCCAACCATAGCATCAGAAGGAGGAATTTCAGCAGAATTAGTGTCTCACATCTGGGCTTTGAGATTTGATTATATGTTTAGATAATGTCCATTTTCTATATTTAAAGTTTGATTAGAGGTACACATAAAAAAGCAAGTTACAGGTTAATATAATAGAGACACATATCAAGATGCCTCATAGAAATAAATGTACTTCCTGAATCCTATTTTTAATATTTTATTTATTTATTATTTATTTATTTATTTATTTATGAGAGAGAAAGACAGAGAGACAGAGACAGAGAGAGAATGGATGTGCTAGGGATTCCAGCCACTGCAAAGGAACTCCAGATGCATGTGCCATCTTGTGCATCTGGCTTTACATAGGTACTGGGGAATCAAACCTGGGTCCTTAGGCTAATATACATATATGATACATATGTATATACAAAACAAGGTGGTTTTAAACAAAACAACACATAAAATAATAGGCAAAAATGTTGTGACTTGAAGTTCAGAGGAATCTAACTATATGTTTCTCCAGGGAGTGAATATCCAATCTTCAAAATCTGGCATTTCTGTTGACTTCATAGAATAAAACCACTATGAACAGGGAGAGTAAAACGCCATGCCCGCTTTGAGAGACACTTTGCACAGTCAGTATTTACCCAAACCAAAGGGCATCAAAGGCCCTCCTTGTCTTAATTAACAGATTTATGAACACAAAAGATTAAGTTGGATCCATGTTTTATTACAAAGGAGAAATAAGAACTGTGATTTAGCCACAGGTACTTAGATGCACATATGTACATATCTGTTCTGTTAATAATACAGCAAAATGCAAACTTGTGAAACAGATTTTGAAGTGTGGTATTCCAAAAACATACTTAACACATAAACACTACAGCAAGTACTTCTATAATAAATCTTCCATTCGCTCACTACTGAATTTGTTTTCACAATTAAAGTTAAATTTAAGAGTATACTTACAGGTTATTGATCTTGATGAATGAAGTTAGGCCAATCTGTGTCTAGAAATAGCTCAGCCCTCTCCCAAAAGAAATGACTCATGTGATAAATTGCTAAAAGTGATATCTGAAAAACACATGTGCACACATGCACAGGAGGCTCAATTAAAACTAACCTTCAAAGATTCCGAAATAAAGCTCGGTTATATGAAAGGGCATCATAACATGCTGTCTTTCATTATAATTACACAAGAAGACTCTTAAAAGGTTTCACTTTTTGATATTTAATAAGACTAAAAATCTTATATGACTTCAACTGAAAGCCTTTTTAAACAAGTATAATTTATTTTTAATCTCCCATAGTAAATTATATTATTCCAAATTAAAGGATGCACTGCTTATATTGTTGAAATCAGATGTGTAAAGACAATAGGTAGGAAGGAAATTAAAAACCAACTTAGTTTCCCAAAAGTACTTATATAAGCATCTAATTATATTAATTTACATACAGTAAATTATAATATTTTTTAAAGTCCCGATGTAAATATAGAGCCCCAATTAACTATACTGTTCAGACCTTTCCTTGCTAGTGACAAACACCTGAGAGAAACTGTTCAAAGAGGGATTTGTTTTGGCTTATGATTTCCAGAAGTTTCAGCCCAAGTTTAACTGGATCATTTGCTTTGGGGCTGAGTGAGGGAGAAAATCATGGAGTGTGGTTGGAGAATGTGGTGATGGAGGCTGCTTGTATGATAAGAGCCGGAAAGACAAGAGGCCAGGACCAAGGAATATCATTCTGGGACACCCGTCTAATGAATGACTTGAGCTAAGTAAACCCATTCCTATTATCTACCACCTCTCAATCCTGAGAACCTCAGAATTAACACGAACGTGATGGCATTAACCACTAATAATGGGGCCCTGGTGATCTATAGTCATTTCTCAATGATTCCCACCAGCTACGACCAAGCTATCAACCAATGCCCCCCCCCCTTTTTGGAACACTTTAGATATAAACCTAGGCAAGTAATTCAACATCATAAATAAGTTTAGGTAGGATCTTCCTGTCAAATTTTGTGTAATGGGAGACAGTATATTCATCACTAATTTTAAACTTCAACATGAAGTCATCCAGAACACATTAGATGCCAGTCAAGTAGAGATGTGATTTGCTAGCCTAGTATATGGTTGCAAAATCTATTTCCCTTATTAGTGTGATCTAACCAACAGTATGTGTTACTACCTGTTTATAATAGCAGAAGCTTCAACTTTATTTGCCCCGATTTCAAGTTCAGATCTCATGGCATGGAGAAAAATACCGAGCAGGCGTTTGACATATACTCAATTTTATCAT
>PVHP010041224.1:0-15522 GCA_004024765.1 Zapus hudsonius | reverse complement strand
CTCTGTAGCTTCGAATTCACAGTGATTCTCTGCCTCCCAAGTACTGGGATTAAAGGCATGCAACACCACATATGGCTTCATGATAATGCTTTTATTTCTATTATTGTCAGGATGCCATTTCTATCATGTGTACTTTAATGTGTATACTGTCAAAACTGAATGGTACATTTATAAAAATAAGGAAGTAATTTGTTACAGAGAACGATTGTGGAACGTGACAAAGGGATTGATAATACTTAATGACTGAGGATGTGGTGAGTGGAGCAGTTCTTTGATTTATGGTTGATTGGAGAGTGGCCTTTTAAATATAGCTTGTTAAGTAAAATTAATAACAAGAAATTCATTACTTGTGAAGTATATATTATAGAAAAATTTGTTCTTTGAAAGTTTTCAAATATCTAACATTTCTTCTTTAGAAAAAGATGTTAACAGAACAGATCGAACAAACAAGTTTTATGAAGGCCAAGATAACCCAGGACTGATTTTACTTCATGACATTTTGATGACTTACTGTATGTATGATTTTGATTTAGGTAAGTTCTCCTCTGAAATCGAAATTTAACAAAAACTTTTGTATATTTAATTTTAGAAATCAAATTAATAGCCTGTTAGAATGTTTGATAGGTTTTGTTCCACAGGAGATTTGAAACCTACAAAGCTAAGTTTACTTTGGAAGAGCCCTAGGTTGTTGTCCAGGGGTACTGTGGGATAGATGGTTTGAGAGAATTATAGTGACCTCTGCAGGGCACTGCTGTATTAGCTGAAGGGTTGAGGGAGCTGGCATTAGATTGCCACATTCCTTTGGATGAAGTTGGGTTTTTGCAAAGCTGAGTGTTTAGTCATGCTGTGATAAGCAAGTGCTAGGTGATAATTGATGGGAATCTGGAAATGAAGATGGTGGTGTCCAGTTGAATTTCCAGGTTTGAGAAGTAGCATAAATGTCTAGTAGGTGCTGAATACATTGGACATAAACATAGGCTGAGTATCTCTTACCTGAAATGGTTTGAACTAGAAGTGTTCTGATTTTGTAGCTCTTTGGATTTTTAAATAGTTACTTAGATTTTACAGTTGAGCATAACCTAATCTGAAATCTGAGATGCACCAAAACCCTAAAACTTTCTGAGCTGTTTAATGAGCTCTTATTTGATGAATAGAACTATGTAATAATGGAGCTGTTAGATATTTCTTATACATTAGGAGCACTGTGGGAAAACCACTATGACATCAACATTGTCACTAAATAACTAAGGAAGTTTAAGAACTGTTGTTTGTGCTCTTTCCACTGTGATTAAAAATTCTGTTTTGAGACCCCAGATCTTAGTGCAAATTTTATGAGGCATGTACAACTTACTCCTTTTTTTTTTCTTGGTAAGAGTTCCTGTCAAAGATGAGTTGCTAGGGTTAGTTTTAAGTTTAAAAATATATGTGTGTGTGTGTGTGTGTGTGTGTGTGTGTGTGTGTGTGTTTTATGTAGATGCACGAGCCTGATTGAGGCTGAAGCTGGCTGATTAGGGAGCCTAGCAATCCTGCCTCTGTCCTTTTGGCTGGAGTTACATACAGCCTATGTATCCTTGCCTTTTTTTTTTTTTTTTACATGGTGCTGGGGACTGAACTCAGGTCCTCATGATTGTGCAGCAAGCTCTTTAACTGTTGAGCTATCTCTCCAGTCCCAGAAGTGAGATATAGGAAAGGGATGCTTGCTAAGGGGTAGAAAACTTCGGAAACCAATATTTTTCTTTCAAGGACCAACAAATTCCTTAAGCATCAGCCTTAAATAGGTATACGAAATATTTGTAAGGATAAGTTTCTGAGTTACGTCATGTGAATAGCTCCCAGCTGGAGAATAACAGAAGTAGGTGCTTTCCAAATCATTTCAGTAGAGCTTTGGATGACTTTTTGGAGCAAAGCAGTCAAACCCGCTCACTGCATCTACTAAGTTTAAATTACAATTAATTAATTTGCAAGCATAGAGAGAGAGAGAGAGAGAGAGAGAGAGAGAGAGAGAGAGTGTGTGTGTGTGTGTGTGTGTGTATGGGTACGCTAGGGCCTTTAGCCACTGCAAAAGAACTCTACGTGCATGTGCCACTTTGTGCATCTGACTTATCTGCACAAAAAAGGAGTTGCTGGCTGACATTTTTACCTTTATACCTTCTGCACCCATTCATTGCCATTTTAATTACAGTGAGAACAGGAGGCATTGAGTTTTGAGACAGAACTTCACATATTGCTGTGTATTGTAATGGGAGTACATTTAAGAAACGTCAGCTTGTCATCTCTATTTGTCTACATGAGCACCAGACTCTTGGGACACTTTAGTTATCTGAAACATAGTCCAGGTTCCTACTAATAACTGAGACTATGAGAAGCTGAGATAGTTTGAACATACGCAACGAACCACATCTCTTGCCCTTAACCAGAGCAACATGGACAATAAATTTACTCTGTTTTCTAGCTGAGTCCATCATTATGACTTGGTTGGCTTCTTAGTCCATAGGTGATGTACAGAGATGTATAGATGCATTAAATTCATTTGTAAGGAAGTAAAGATGATCAAAAGCAGAGAGGAAGATTAATTTTACTTAATAATGTGGGCTCTGTGCTTCAGGAAGTGCCCATGGGAGATGCCTTTTTTTTGTCCTTACTCTGTATGTTCATAAAGATGACCCTGAATTGCCAATAGCAGGTTAAATTACACTCAAAATACTATAGTGAGAAAGTACTAAAATGTCAGATTAAAAAAAATAATTTCTAACCACTAAGATTTTTTTTTAATTTGATACTTCAAGGGAAAAGTTTAGTTATCAGAAAAATTGACCTGTAGATAGATTAAATTGTTCTTTCTGGTATAAGAAAATGTACCCTAAGATGATAAGGAGTTTATTCCTTATACCTTTCCACTGAAACAATTTTGCTATGAAAACAATTTTAGAGAAGCACTTGAGAAGTGGTCCTGCTGATTAAGAAGTGCATCCGTCAGCAGTAGTGTAGAATGAGTGCATTGAATGCTAACAAGCTTTAACCTTTCTTAAAGAAATTTGTGCATTAATTCTACCTCCACACCTCATGCCCTGCAACACACTGTGTAGAAAATGGACTAGTTTAAGGGCTACCGGAAGATGAAGGTTGATTGACCACAAGCTTCAGCTCAGACTTGCAGAAGAAACACAGAAGTGATCTCATATAAAAGCTGAAGATTTACAGGATTTAATTAGTTTCTTACCACATGTGTATATGTTTGATCTGATTATTCTGAAGAGATTTTGGCTTAACCTGTTTCTTTTCAGGGTAAGGAAATATATACTAAGATCATAAGAACTTCCTTTTATCAGGAAAAAGAGGAAGGAATGATACACAATTGTGTATCAGGTCTAGCAGACATATCCTCTCCCCTTTTAAAAGACATACTCTTTAAATGGCTTCCCTGTAGGAGGATTTTTCTGCATGTAAGCTTTGGATCTTCAAATGAAAGACTATATGTTCCACATACTTTCCAATCAATAAGTTTTTGTACTAGGCCTGGTTGCACAGGCTTGTAATACCAGCTGCTTGGGAGGCGTTGCAAGTTCAAAGCATGATTTGGCTATAGAGGAAGTTCAAGGTCAGCCTGCTCTATTTAGGAAGAGCCTGTCTCAAAATAGAAAAAAAGGATTGGGGGTAATGCTTGGCTAGCATATGCAACAGCCTAAGGTTCATCTCCAATACTCCTACCACCAGAAAAAGACAAATCTCTTTTTAACCTAAGTTACCAAAGTTGAATGGGTAGCACATAAGTGAACAGGCTGACCTGGAATTCACTGTAGTCTCAGGGTGGTCTCAAACTCACATAGTCCACAGTCCTCCTACCTCTGCATCCCAAGTGCTGGGATTCAAAGTGTGTGCCACCATGCCTGGCTTTCTTAATTTTTAAAAGTTTTCCTTTCTTCATGAGCCCCAGCTTTTGAATCCAAAGGATAGATGCATTTTTCCGTTAAATATGATGCTCACAAGAGAACAAACAAGGCTTAGGTTTTCAGAACCTTTTCCTCCTCCTTTTCAGGATACGTGCAAGGAATGAGTGACTTACTTTCTCCTCTTTTATATGTGATGGAAAATGAAGTAGATGCCTTTTGGTGCTTTGCTTCTTTCATGGAACAAATGGTAAGAAAAGGGATTCCTTCTTTTACACAGACAAATTCTGAAAAATTTAGTTGTAAACTCTTACATGAGATTGATCTTAATATCTAGCTCTTATGATGGAACTTAAGGATATTATGCCATACTTGTTTTATTTCTCTTTGTTTTTAATAACATTCAAGAGGCTTGGAAATACTGGAACTGTTTTTCATATAAATGTGGATAATATGTGCCTACCATGCAAGAAATATCAGGATTTAATATCCGTAAATGCTTATGTTCTGCAGAAAAGCAGTGAGTCATTATAGGATATTGATGGACTAGATGAATTCAGTTTTGTGAAGTAGTTGAACTTTCATATCAGTTTCAGAGATAAAGCTTAGTCATGCCAAGTGTAATATCCTTACCTTTTGTGAAAATCTTGGATTGTGTTATTATAGCACCTGATTTTTCTCCACATGGGCTTTTCAGCTGTTTGTAACTCCAACACTTTGTTAACAGGGTATTGTTATTTTCCTAGAAGTGTGTGATTATTAGGTTGAAATGTATCTCTATATTATATACATATTAGAAAAACATTTTATCAGTCTTTGTCAGTATACCTTTAACAGAATTCTGGAACAGTGGTAAGAGCAGATATTAACAGTAATAAGTAGGAAAGTATTCTCATGCAATCTTTTAGAAAGAAAAAAAGCAGAGGGGTATGATTAGGTGAAGGCATATAAAATCCAAACAAATAAACTTGATGCAGAGTCTATGTCAGATATAGAAATGGCTTGCTTACGAGACTTAAAATCTGGAGTCATCTAAAGTATTTCTCTGTAACACGTGATTTAGCGCAGGGATTCTGGGCACAGATGTGACATTTGGAAGATGCACTCTTGCTTTCCCTCTTATTTGCCTGTTTTGTCCCATGTTTTCCACTTTTGTCTAGTGTCTGTCTGTAGCTTGAATTCATTCTCACTTTGCTTCTTTTCCAAATGTATACTTGATTAGATTGTTTTAAAATGTTCCTCAATAGTTGAATGTGAACATGTTTCATTTAGTCTTTTGCCATGAATGACTTTTTTAATGACTTGAAAGGATTGTTAGTTGCAATAACTGAGTAATACCATAGTTGGTCTTGCTTTCTTTCCTTTCTGATTGATTGTTACCACTTTCTTGGTTCCACTTATTCTGGAATGCTCTAGAAACCTGAGGCATTTGTTTTCAAGGTCTGTACAACTGATACTAATTATATAAACCCCTTTTCTCCCTCCCTTCCTTGTGTTTTTTATTGTTTGTCCTCTTTTTATTAGCTAATATGTTTTTTGATTAAAGGGTTATCATGTCTCTCATTTGTAGCATACCAGAATTTTCCTAATGCCCTATATGAAATGGTTCAACAGATTTTTGCAGAATAAACACACAGATCTTTTTTCCCAGTGGTTTTATTTAAACTTTTATTTAAAGTTGGTATTCCCCCTCCCAAATTAACATGGACATAGTGTGTTTGGTTTCTTACTATAACACTTCTGAACAAAACTAGTCAATACTTGATCTTTAAGTATGTTGACATATAATGCCACATATGTACATGTATGCCTGCATTTGGATGCATGTATTTAGGTCTTGAACAGAAAGAGTACTTTCTGAGTATCTGTAATAAACATTTTATAGTCTGTTTCTCTTCATTTTATCATTTTCACAGTGAATTTTCTGTTTTTACTTTTTCAGTTGTAGATAGTCTGTGTTTTTCTAGTCTCTATTCTAAAAAGATCTCTTAGTCTACTAACAACTTTTAAAAGAGAAATACAGGATTTTGATGAAAGAGCAGTATATGGCAATCAAAATAATCTGCATGATTACTTCTCTCTGCTTCCTTGTTGTTCTCATGCCCCTCACGTGTGCTGTGCTTTCTGACACCCTGTTCTTGTTTTGCAGCTTTCCATCATGTAAGTTTTTATTGCTTTTGTGATTGCTTACCTGCTATCCATAAGCTTGCTTAAGTGTAGACACATACTTTGTCTTTTGTTACAGTAGTATTTGTGAAGTACGATAATCTAAGCTTTCTTGCTGTCCTCATCGCTTTGCCATATGGCTTCTTTATAAGCACAATGAGCAGCAATGGCTGTGTCACGTGGGTACTGCCAATCAAGTTGAATCTTTGACTGTCACATCAACACTTAAGAGTTGATTGTTGACTTCATTCTGTCCTTCCCTGAGTTGCATCTGGAGAAGCCATGTCTTGGAGGCCTGGGCTTATGTTCATCAGCTCATTATAGTGAAAAAAGCTTTTTTAAAAGCAAGAATTGTTTCTAAACTGATAAGTAGTTTAGTAAAGCACTGAGTTTGTATTGTAAGAAAGTGTGAGGGGGAAGTGGGAACGTATTGTTCTCAGTCTTTTCACAAGGGTTAGGGCAATAGGTTACCATACACAGAGGCCTTGGACACATGAGTTCAAGGGTTCAGATTAATTTAAGAATCCATTCAAAGCATTTGTTTTGGTGCCTTTGGACCTTTGACTCAAATGTTGATAGTGAATATGCTCAATTTTGAGGGCTGTTTAAGCACTTGACTACAGCAGTTCTCAAAAATTTTGACCTAGAGACCCCACTCTCTTCTGTATTCTAGAAGAACCCAAGTTTCTTGTCTCTGTGGGCTATATTTCTTGATGAAATTATCTGTATCTTTTCATATATTTTTGTATGAAAAGTTAATATTGCAATGTTAGTAAATATTTTAAAATAGCTATACACTGTACACTACATTTAAGATTGTTTCAAATTCTCTTAAAAAATTTAAGCATTTTTATTTATTTATTTGCAGGCAGAGAAAGACAGAGAATATGGGTGTGCCAGGGCCTCTAGCCACTGCAAACGAACTTTAGATACATGTACCACTTTGTGCATTTGGCTTTACGTGGGTACTGGGGAATCAAACTCAGGTCATTAGCTTTTGCAGGCAAGCGCCTTAACTCTGCTGAGCCATCTCTCCTGCCCAAATGTTCTCTACTTTTTTGTTTGTTTGTTTGTTTTTGTTTGGTTTTTTGAGGTAGGGTCTCGCTCTAGCCCAGGCTGACTTGGAATTCACTATGTAGTCTCCGGGTGGCCTGAAACTCAAGTGCTCCTCCTACCTCTGCTAGGATTAAAGGTGTGCACTGCCACGCCCAACTCTAATATTCTCTTCTTTTAAGAATGTCTTGTTTAACAGAAGACAGCTGGATTTCCATATCTGCTCTTATATTTAGTCTGGAGCCTTTGTGCTTGTGAGAGAAAAGTATGCAGTGTAAGTCATATGTTAGTATGGTCATGAAAACTGCTTTGATCTTACAAGTTCCCTGTTTTATCAAACCCAAGAAGCAGTTAATTACTTGAAATGAAGTACATGTTAAAGCTAATTTTAGTTTAATTTCATTTCATATGGTAAATTGAAGGAATACTTAATAATGGGATAACTTGATATAAGCTTATTTCTAAGCTATGCACTCCTTTCAACAAGTCTTCTATAGAAATCATGTTTTAGTTGTCAGTAATTCTATATTATGAAATATGTATTGAATATTGTATTGATAATTATTTCCTTTTAAAGCATCAGAATTTTGAAGAACAAATGCAAGGCATGAAGACCCAATTAATTCAGCTGAGCACTTTACTCCGATTGTTGGACAGTGGGTTTTGTAGTTACTTAGGTAAGTTTAGTGAATAAGAACTACACTGAGCAAGCTGCAGGATAGTACATATTCAATATGAGGACTCCTTTGAAGACAGAAATGCTCTGCTGCTTTTGTGTAAGTTCCTCTGACGAATATCAGTGTTAACACCAAACTATCTTTATGTAATTCTCTCTTAAAATTTTACACATTTGCTTGTTTGGTGGTTTTTAAAAAATAATTTCCTATAAATTTGAATTGTTTTCTTGAAATGAGAGACTGCAATTAAATATTTAAGGCTTTTAATCACCTAAGGTGCATAGAAAAATTTGAGTTTGAGGAAGGTCCCTGTGTTCTGGCATAATTAGCATGCTTGTAAGCCATGTTTTTGTTTTTTGTTTTCCTTTTGTATAGAATCACAGGATTCTGGATATCTATATTTTTGCTTCAGATGGCTTTTAATCAGATTTAAAAGGGAATTTAGTTTTCTTGATATTCTTCGATTATGGGAGGTAAGTTAATATTTGTTATGGAAACCATTCTAAGTAGAATATAAATGGACTCTCATAGCTTAACTGAAATTTCTAAGGCAAGTTGTTTATAAACGTATGAAGGATTTGTATGCTCCCTTTAGAAATTAATGATCATAGGGTTGGGGAGATGGCTCCGTTGGGAAAGTGCTTGCACCAAGAGTGAGAACTGGACCCCTAGCACCTACATAAATGCCTGGTAGGCGGCCCACCTTCAATCCCAGTTCACCTGAGGTAGAGATGGATCCCTAGAGTAAGCTGGCTAGCCAGGCTGGCCAAACTGATGAGCTGTGGGCTCAAGTGAGACATTCTCCTTCAGTAAATAAAGTGGAGCATATCGAGGCAGTACCCAGTGTTAACCCCTGGCCTCCACACACATACATGCACAAAAAGAGATGTGTCATCCCAAATGGAATATCTCATCTTTTGGAGCTTCTTTACTCAAATCACAGTCCCATGAGATTCAAGACCAAAAGGTATCCCAGAACAAGTTCCCTAGACCATTTGCTGCCTGTATTCTTTCTTTGGTAGACTTTATTTTATGTGAGGTGAGGGCATGCACTCTACAGATTTTTAACATTCAAGGGAGTTTTATAGACTGGCCAGTTGAATTATTGATTAGTTTTGAGGTGTTGAGAGGGAGGGACTGTTCCTCTGTTTAACATTTTTCCCCTTCCCTCCCCTTTTCTTTCTTCCATTTATTTTATTGAAACAGGTTCTCGCTCTGTAGCCTAGTTTATCCTAATCTCACTACACAGACCATATTGGCCTTGGACTCCTGGGGATCTACCTGCCTCAGCTTCTTTGAGTGTTGGGATGACAGGTGTGAGCCAGCACACCCGACTTGTTTTTCTTTTTCAAAGAAATATTAAGTTATAACAAAGTGATAAGACTAATAATATAACAAGCATCCCACCCTGTGTAAATGTATGTATGTATGTGTGTGTGTATGTACGTATGCACCACATCACACATAATATATATCCATACACATACACATACATACTAGCTTTTTTAAAATAAAGGTATAGTTAATCCTCTTTATTACCCTAGTTGCATTTCTTTTTTCTTCATTTAAGGGTATTCATTATTGTGTTTTTGGTGTGTACCTACCCTTTTATTCCATTTTGCAGCCAGAGCAACTTTCAATGAAAAGCAAACAAAAAATACTATTTTATTCTCAAGTATGTGTTACAAGTCAGCAGGCTTTTAAAAAAGTGCAATATTAGTATAATGATGAATTGTTACCTTATCTTTATAAACATTAAGGGATGATAGAGATTCTCCTTAGGAAAGACTGAAAGCTGATCCATTTGGGGAATAAACTTACAGTCAAACCCTACTTGTACAGCTGGAAATAGTGTCTTATACTCTTGATGATTGTACAACCATTCAGGAAGACTGTGCACTAATTTAAGGGTTTGCTTTGCACTTACCTCTATGTAGAAATTAGAAGTAAAGCTGACATGTTGTCTGTATGATCTCATTCTTAAATTTGTATCACATTTGTTAAATTAGAATCAGAACTTCTTTAAAGAATGAAGTACCACATATCTCCCCAATCTGTGTTTACCAAATAATTTGAAACTTTTAATGCAACCTTTGAGGTTAATCTCATTATAATCAAACTTTTGAAAATTGGATTAAGCTTAAAAAGTATTCAATTTATGTAGTCCTTTTGAAAACAGTAATTCGGTAAAACAGTAATTTTGAAACTGTCATTCAGATATGCTCTACAGTGTTGTTTCTGTGGGTCTTTTTATTTCCAAGAAAAGATCTCAGTATAATAACCAAGGGGAAACAGAGGTCCTGTTTCTGAAGGAATTGACTATATCTAGGATATAGTCTCTCTCTATATATATATCCTATACATAATATATCCTATATATAATATATCTAGGATAGCTATTAATCAAATATTTTGTGTAATTGGGTATAAGTTTTGGGTAGTCATTTCTGTTTTGTTGAAGTAAGGGATACATTTACATTATATATAATGTTTATATAATATAATGTATAGTTTTGCACATTCAGACAGAACTGTCTCTGGGTGTTATAATTAAGCCTTTTTTTGATTTCTAGGATTTAGCTTTCTTTTTAAGGATTGACAATTTATAAGTGAGAACCAAAGGTTTAGAAAAATACTGAAAATGTATCTAACTCTTAACTCCTTAAATTTAACATTATGACTATGGTTAATTAATTAACAATATCATCTTGGTTGGGGTCAATGATTTGCTTACTATTGTTCCTATGAGACCTGCAGTTAAACTTGGTTTTAGTTGCATTGTACCTGAAGGTAAGGCTCCTTCACTCCTCATTTGCTAGCTACAAAAACTAGTTGATGCCAACGAGGCCTGTTCATTTCTTCAGGATAGCATTATGTTTTTGAGGAAAATATTTTAGAATTAGCATAGTTTACTAATAACATTTTTTTTTTAAATAGGTAATGTGGACTGAACTGCCATGCAAAAATTTCCATCTTCTTCTCTGTTGTGCTATCCTGGAATCAGAAAAGCAGCAAATAATGGAAAAACATTATGGCTTTAATGAAATACTTAAGGTTACTTCTCCTCTTAAATTTTAGTATTTTGGCTCTTCCCTTTATTTGGTGCTTGTCCTTGGAGTGTTGCATTGTGTCACTGACACCTCGAGCTAGGACTGGCTTTCTGAGAATGGCATTTAACCACACACATATTGACTAGCTATTTTTACCTGGCTTTTTAGGAAGAAAAATTTATTCAACAGATGCTTATTTACATAGTTTAGTTTTTAAAAACTAATTGTCTTTTTTTTTTTTTTTTTTTTCCTTTGAGGTAGGGTCTCACTCTGGCCTAGGCTGACTGGGATCTCACTCTGTAGTGCCAGGCTGACCTCAAACTCACAGTGAATCCTCCTCCTCCTGCCTCTTGAGTGTGGGATTAAAGGCATGTGCCACCAAGCCCAGCTTGAAAACTAGTTGTTTTTTGCTTATAGCTTTGAAATTGAAGACTTCAGACAGCTACTAAATTTAATGTTCTGAAAAACTATTAGCTATTTTTCAACTTTAAAACTTGAAATAATCTAAATGAAAGCTATATATATTTTCTGTGATTTTGTTATGTGAATATTTATATTTTGAAGGTTTTCTCTGCAGTTAAGTATAGCTGATAATAAATTGTTTATATAGTAAAATACAAGCTTTCAATTTTGATTATCATTTCATTTTATTGATTTTTTAGCATATCAATGAATTGTCCATGAAAATTGATATAGAAGATATACTATGCAAGGCAGAAGCAATTTCTCTGCAGATGGTAAAATGCAAGGTAAGCACTGTTTCAAATAATTGCTAATTCCCCTTCCTCTTCTTACTCAGATCTGGAAAGATTTTCATCCTGGAAGTAATATAAATGGAAGTTATAGTAAATTGAGTGTAGACACCAAGCATGATTTTGTTGTTTACCAATTTAGATTTAGACCAGTTAATTGAAAACAGTTGGCTAATGAAGCCAGATTGGAAACATTTAATAATAAGGCAAAATGTCAAAAGTATTGAAAATATTTCTACAACTAAAGAGGCTGTTGAATTTAAGCAGCGATTTATAGTACCCAACTTCCTAAGCACAGAATAGGATATCTTATTAAATATGTAATATTCCCTAATAAAGATAGGTGCTAATATAAATAGCTAATGTGTAGTAGTCTGTCTCATTGTGTTTGTGTCTGTCAGTCTGTTGTTTCTAGTAACAAGACAAATTTAATACAAACCAAATCAGTATAAGAATATTTTTGCTTTTTGTCTTTTGCATTAAAAAATCATTCAGCCTTGTATCATTAGCTCATGAGCCCAGACTGTTGTTTAGTCCATTAGTTTTATCAACACTTATTGTATTGTTAGTCTGTTCTAAAACACATTAGTGAGATTATTTTGTATGTATAAGGAGTTTGTGTTTACTGAGGAAGAGAGGTGGTATAAATATTAGTATGAAAAGGAGGAAAAAGTAAATTCCAAATATTAGAAAACTGTGAAGCCAGGCATGCTGGTGCACTTCTGTAACCCTCATCCTTGGGAAGTAGAGATGGGGAAAATAAGGAGTTCTAGGCTAGCCTCAACTACTTAGCGAGTTTGAGGCCAGCCTGGGCTACATGAGACACTTTAGACTTTAAATCTAAAAATCACTGCAAGCAAACAACCAAAAATTCCAAAGGAAAACTGTATGGTCTTGCTGAGATTTGGGTAGCACTTGGGAAATGAAATAGATGACAAGGATTTCATTTGGAGTGGAGAAGGAAAGTATGAGCAGGATGCACGACATTTGCGCTGTCCATATTCTGTAATCACTAGTCTTAAATAGTGCTCTGAATATTTTATGTGTTATTTTTCCTACTCAGGAATTGCCACAAGCAGTTTGTGAGATCCTGGGACTTCAGGACAGTGCCGTTACACCAGATTCAGACACTGGTGATGATGAAAATGTTGGCACAACTTGTCCCACGTCTACATTTCACAGTAACGCCTCACCTACCCTTGCTGCCAGTGAAGCCAAAGATGACAGCCCAACACAGATGTTGGTGTCCCCAAACCCCAGCAGATCAACACCTGCATGATTACTTTTTTTTAAAAGAGATACTTTTGCAACTCCTTTGGAAGTATACAAAAGATGGACATTTAAAATCTTGGTACTGGACATGCTTTAAGGTTTATGAAAGGACAGTGTAACGATGTTCCTGCATTAAAGCTTTACAAAGTTTTAAACTAATTATTTTTGTAGTTACTTCTACCAAATAGCCTTTCCTTTTCAATAACATTCCTTAGTATTTTTATAGCCAAGTTCATTTTATTTTGTTGCTGATGAACTGGAATTGTATAAATATTACAAGTGGATGCATTGGAAATTAAGCACTTTGAAAAACAGTTTACTCTTTAGTGAGCTTTGGATTTGATTAAATGTTGAGCCTTTATATAGCATTCTGAGCAAAGAAGTAGATTGTTATCCACTAATGAAATTAAAAAAAAACCAATAAATTTTTTCTATTGTTTACAATAATTCTCAGCTTAAATATTTATGCTGATTGAATGTGATTTAAATTGGGACATTTTCATCATTGCAGTTACTGTGTAGATAAAGAACTATTTCGAACATAGCAAGTGGATTGGCAGTATGTTTTTTACATTGAACTTTTCTTCACTTGTATATAAAGACAAATGTAAGTATATTTATGAGTGTAAGAATGAATAGGCATATTTTTTTTAACTGAATAAACTTAACTATTGATTTGTAGAACCTTATTCAACAAAATTAATACATAGCTTCAGTATGGAACTTTTTGGAACTATTTTCTTAACTGAACATTTGTTTCATGAGACTACATTCAATCCTGTCTATATCTGATGTAATTTTAAAATTGCTTGTAACTTCACTTTACTAATAATGTTTATCTTTCCTAATAATGCTTTAGCTGACTTATCAGGTCTTTTAAGTTTTTATAAAATACTCTTTGCAGAAAGCTTATATCAAAAATTTGAAGATAACTATCATGAGTCTTAATACTTTTTTTGTATATGAACAAATTTGTTTGTTTTTACCATGCAGTATTGCATGATTTTTAGTTATGTGGAATTAACATAACTGATTCCATTTTAATTGTAATTTGTAACTCTTGTACATATCATTAAAATAATTCAAAGCGGAAATAGTGTTTCTGGTGAAATTATACTTAGAAATCATCTATTAGCTCTTCAGAAGGAAAAAAGAAACCAAGCTGGACCTCAGTATGTCACATATATTTTATGTTAGTGAAATGATCATTTGGGAAGTTATAAACATGATGACTCCTTTTATACCTGAAAGCATTTTTCATCAGTATAGAAATTGGCAGTGCTGTCTTGAAGGACATAATTATCTGAGTCAGTGAAGCAGCTTGCAGTTAGTGCTAATAGTTCACAGTAAAAGTTGTGTAGCTCTGAAATGGTCTGAGAAAAAGATTTTTCTCCCTCAAAGTTAGGGAGCCAAATGAACTTTTCCCCAGCTGAGTATTAACTGAAAATCATAGCAGTAGAGCCATTAGATTTTAGTTTTTAATATCGTGTGTTATCTTCCATCAGTTAATAATGAGTAAGCCTGTTTAGAAAAAACTGATCAAAAACTCAGCATCTCCAGCTTTTCATTTCCTGTTATTCAGGAAATTGCTTAGAACATCTTGATGTCCTTCTTGTTCTTCCTGGACACGGGGTATTTGGTCTTTTTCCTACGTAATATATCTACCACAGATTTTAAAAATTTAATATATTCAGTAAGTTGAACTCTTGTCAAGTTTTATTATAAAACTGCTTGTTAAAACAAATTTTACTAAACAGTGTTTATTTCTGTCTAGCACATTTTGATTTGGAATACAATCACTATAATGGAAAAGTCTTAATCAGTCCATAAAATACAGTGAACAATACTATGTAAACTTTAGCTGTTGAGATTCCTAGCATATACAGTTCAGATCTAACCTTTGAGAAGTGTAATGCATTTGTTAGAGTATGGCCTTACACACCTATAACACGTATAAGATGTGCTACATTATGAGATAAAGTTGTCAAAATTCAGTCTACTTTTAACTGGTAGAGACAGTATATTTTCAATTCTAGGATGAGTGTTGGGGAAACAATTTTACAGGTAAGAACCTCCCTGAATTGATATCTCAGGCATCTAGAATCTTTCATCTCTTTATATGTACAGGCTTAGTGACTAGGGACCAAAATTTTTTTAAAAATATTTTTATTTGTTTACTAGGAGAGGGGGGGATATAAATGGGTGCACCAGGGCCCCCAGCAGCTCAAACTCCAGATGCATGTGCCACCCTGTGCATCTGTCTTTACCATGGTTTCTGGGGAATCTAACCCAGGCCAAGAAGCTTTGCAGTCAAGTGCCTTTTACAGCTGAGCTATTTCTCCAGTCTCTATTTTTTTTTTTTTTTTTTTTGAGGTAGGGTCTTGTTCCAGCCTAGAATGACCTGGAATTCATTATGTAGTCATGTAGGCTTTGGGTGGCTTCAAACTCATTGTGATCCTCACCTATGCCTCACATTAAAGGCATGTGCCAGACTGGAGATATGGCTCAGCGGTTAAGGCACTTGTCTCCAGTGCCTGAGGCCCCCGGTTCAATTTCCCAGTACCCACATGGGCCAGATCCACAAGGTGGTGGCCTTGGTGTGCGCTCTCTCTCTCTCTCTCTCTCTCTCTCTCTCTCTCTCTCTCTCTCTCTCTCTCTCTCTCTC
>PVHP010041223.1:0-15476 GCA_004024765.1 Zapus hudsonius | reverse complement strand
TAGTCTCAGAGTGTCCTTGAACTCACAGTCGGTGATCCTCCTACCTCTCTCTGCCTCCTGAGTGCTGGGGTTAAAGGTGTGCCCCACCGTGCCCAGTTCATCCACACTCATTTAAAAACACCATAGTGCTTATACTTCTAGAAAGAACTTCCAACTACCCTCTTTAGTAAACAAACATATTTTAAGACATTTTTAAAGCAAATTGCTCCTTTGAAGTGGGCTACTGATGGCGTTTTGTGAAGTTCTGGTTATTTGGGGTATCTTTTGCAGTCATGTCATAAAACATTCTAACACTACTGAAAGCAAACTTGTAGGAAATAATCTTTACCAAAAAGTTTTCCAGAGATTATTTCAAATAATGAGAAGCAGAAAAATTATGTGAATATTCAAGTTTCCTCCTTTCTACTGAAATAGATAATAGCAGGAAATTATGAATACACAGACTATTTTAGCTCCTCTGCAGCAATCATGAACTGTAGCTCCTCCTATTAAACACTTGTGTCAGCCAAATGCCACTGGGATGAATCTTCAAACCAGGCACAGTTATGGGAAAAAGGATTTATTGAGCCTACCTATCTAGGAGAAGTTCCATAATGGCAGAAGAGGTTGGTCCCCCTTTCACTGGTCCAAGCAGAGAGAAAAACCCATCACCAATACCATATATACACTAACACAACAGGCAGGGGGAAGAGAAAGATATTTCCCCCTCTATATAGCCTTAGGGTGGGCTTTTGCAACCCTTTCCCAAACTTGACTTCCTGAGTCTCTGGAACTTCCTTCCTGCACTGCCCTCCTAGGAAGCATGTTTGTTTCTGGCTCCCTGAGCTTCCTTACATCCTGCCCCCTACTGAGAGGGCTGCTTTCCTGTGAACAACATCAGAAACCCACCCAAGATTACTAAAAAAAAAGGTCAAGTTGATAATAAAATTTAACAGTCACAACTGGGAATAGGGCATTGAAATAGACACACTGTGTAACAGGGCGAACTGGGGGTTAGAATTTAGATAATGCCCAGCAAAAATTCCAATGCACCCCAAAATTTAAGGAGTACCAGAATTCTTGTCTACAAAGTTAAAGAATTAAAATCTTAGACAATAAGATATTAAGGTATAATGAGAGACTTTTTTATTTAAGGGAACATGGGAAGTTACAGAGTTCTCTAGCCACCAATGTGTGGAGAGAAAACGTGGAGAATTTTAACAGAATTTATGCTGTTCAGCTAAACAAGCAGCAGGAAAAGAAAAGATAACAGAGGGCTCCCATCATGAGAAGGAAAAACTCATCATGTGGGAAAAATCTGGAACCTTCCCTCACCTAGATGGCTGGGGTGGGGGAAGGCCTTACCTTTCTAAGGCCTGGAGATTTAGAGGTCCTTCTGCTGGTTTGCCACATGAGAAAGAGAGGGTAGATTAACTGTTCAGTCAGTATTTCCTGCCCTAGGTGAGCAGGACGACAGGTGGTTGGGTCATACCTGACCAATCAGTTTTAGCGCCTAGGTTTGAGATCTGGCTAGAGACACATCCCACTCAAGGGGAGGGGCCTATGGAGCTGCCTGACCCATCACATCCCCCCTCTGAAGAAATAACCCTAACTGCTGTTAGGGTACTGGGGTGTAGAACTGAAAAAAAAAAAGAAAGCATCAGAAAGAGTATATACATGTTTAAGAAAAAAATTACACAATACCCATTTTCATCCTGTAGGAGGCAAGGCAAAGCTCTGACTGGGGAGAGAGGTTAAGGAGGAGCTTGGCAACACTGTGTGTGGTATCTCTCCTAAACTCCCACAACTGGACAGGGGAGAGAAGCCAGTGGATAAAGTGCTTGCTATGCAAATATGAGTACCTGAATTCAGATAGCAACGTCCAACATAAAGCTGGATATAGTAATGCGAGCATCTGTAATCCTAGGTTAGGGCAAAAAGGGAGGTGGAGAAATGAGAATCCCCAGAAGCTGGTGAGCTAGCTAGTCTAGAGAACATGGTGGTTAACAATAAGAGACTCTTCCAAACAAGGTAGAAACTGAAGCCTGGCACCCAAAGTTGTCCTCTGACCTTCATACATGGGTCATGGGAAATGAGAGCCTGCACACACATGAACACACACACACATCATAAAATAAATTTATTAAAATAGAAACACTGATTATATCTGCCAACTACTTCCTAAGTCCTTGTATCCTTATGTCTTGACAAGTAGATAAGAAAAGCTCTTAAGCTCTTAAACCCAACCATAAAATAAAGGACTTTAAGTGAGATAGAAGCTTTGACCTCCACAGGCTTACACATCGGGCATCCTCAAAACTGTCTTAGTTAAGAAAAGTGAGCTCTGTGTGCCCCCTACTTCTGCTCAAGCCCTTGTTCCTCTAGCCTTTCCCCTCTATATTTAAATAACATTTATTTATTTATTTGGGTTTTTTTGTAGTAAATGCTCATATATTTAAGTGAGCACCAAATTCTACAAAGAGCAATGAACATGGTTCAACTCAAAACTGCCTTCAACTGTGGCCTTCCAAGGACAGCGGTACAATATTTTCTTTACAAAATAATATACAAAAATCTAGAAATGCCATAAATTTACTTCTAGGCTAGTCTTTTCACACAGACATGTCATTAAGATACACTTTGGATTCTTCCCTGAAGTATTTCTCTGGTTTGAGTTCATCGTTCTCCTGCATGCGTTACCTTGGATCACCCTTTCCTAAAATTATTTATAAAGACCCGCAAAACTTTATTCATGGAAGACACTGGATCTGCAAATATGTGGTATTGGAACAAGCTTTATACATATTTCACTTGAGAATTTGTTACATGCATTTCTTACAGTTTGTCTCTTTTTAAAAAAAAAAAGTCTCTAAAGGTAAAAGTTAATGAAATACAATTTTAGAAATGTCAGATATTAGAAAGGAAGGTGAATGATACAAAGGGAAAAAGCCATAATTCTTGCCAGCTATGTATTGTATTGTATTTAAAAGCAACTCTACATGTTGTAATCAGTTCATAGTTAAATATTTCTACTAATTTGTTTTGGGAGAGCAAATGTCTTTCAAGGTTTCCAGTTCCTCTATAAAGCTTCTTGATCTGGACTTCCAGTACTGCGACTCAACTCTCTGGACATTTGACATACTCTTTTTTTTTTTAATTTCTTTTTTCACTGTGGAATTTTTTTTATTTATTCATTCACAAGCAGAGAGAGAGAGAGAGAGAGAGAGAGAGAGAGAGAGAGAGAGAGAGAGAGAGAGAGAGCCAGGGCCACTATCTTGTGGGCCTGGCTTATGTGTGTCCTGGGGAATTGAACCCAGGGCCTTAGGCACGGGAGACAAGTGCCTTAACTGCTGAGCCATCTCTCCAGCCAATATTCTTTTTTTTATATCAATATTCATTAGCTCCTTCCCAGAACAAGTAGAAGCAACAGGGCAAACAAAAAACGTTTGCGAAAAAAATAAAAACATGTTTGCATGCTATTGACAAATTAAAGTAAGCCTGCTAATGTGATTAAAGTTGCATTCCAAATCTTGGAACAATATTGCCAATTCACACACTAAACCAAACTGGATTCTAAGTAAGGGTCACAAGCATCCCTTCCTTAAGAGCCTTGATTAGAGTTCACAGTCAACAAGGTCCAGGCCAAGGCCATTCACTCCGCTTTATGGCCAGGAAGATCTTTGAGGGCCTTGGGTTCCTCAATGAGGCTCTTCTTTTGGTTTTTAAGCAGAGCCACAGGGTTTTCAAGATATTTGACATATTCTTTCTTTTTTCTTGTGACCCTCCTGGACAGCGTCCTTATTTTTCATCAGCCTCAGCTCCTGCTTGTGGTTTGCTTCTTCTGCTATTTGCTGGGGACTGTGCAGACTTCTGGTGAGGCAGCCATCACCGTGCCCTGATCTGGTAGATCTGTAGGAGCCCAGGATCTGGAAGGTTGGCATGTCACCTGTAGCAGCCCGGTGAACCGGTTAACAGAGCAGAAAGGAACTGACTGGATGACGTCAATGTGCAGCTCGCCTGGAGTTTAACTTTTCCACTTCCCCGCTGAAACACGATTCCAGGAAATGCAATGATGTCAGCCCTTTGAACTCATTTAGCTGAGGAGAAATCAGGAGGTCTGAATCAGAATTCCTGATGTAACTCAGGCTGGCCTAGAACTCACAATCTTCCAGCTTTCAAATTGTTGGATAGCCTATGTGCCACCATGCCCAGATTAGCCTTTCCTTTCTTAGAGGCAGCAGGCACACCTCTCCATGCTCTGTGAGCCCTGGAGCTGACATTTACTTGTCCTCACCCTCTCCTCCCAATCAACAACTCCATTCCCTACGCTAAAATCCCTCCACTTCAAACAGAACATCTCCACTTAAGTCCAGGTACCAAAATTCTTCTGCATAGATCCTGTTAATGACCCTTAGCTCATCTCCTGTTCTGTCTGCTCTTTCTTCCTCACTGACACCTCGTTTCTTCACTGTCACTCACGAGACTCCTCTGCTTAAAACCGCCCTGCTGCTCCTCATCCCCAGCTACTCCAGCATGGCGTAAAATGCCTTTTTGTGCTCGGATCCTCAAGTGTTCTAATTCTGCACAAGTGTGAACCCTTGGATGTGTGCCTCCTTCACAGCTCTGCATCTTGTCATATTCTGTGCTTACTAAAAAATGTATACCCAAACCTGTCTCTCAAGGAAATCCTACTTTCTTTAAAAGTTTTTGTCCAGTTGCCCTTTTATAAAAAGCCTGCTTTTCTCCAGAAAGTCGTTCTTCTCTCTTCCTATATATAATCTATCACAGCATTATAAATGCACTTGTCTGTCTCCTTTATTATATATTAATTATATATCATACTATATTGTCTTATAGTCAAGGGCTCCTTGTTCATCACAGAGCGAGTGGGTGGGTGCATGTATGAATGGATTTCACTATTTCCCTTGTCAAATGAGGTCACTTAGCTAGTTAAGCAACTTGCCCATGGCCACATAGTATCCTAATCCAAGAGCCCATAAAAGCAGACAGGAAAGCCTCCAGGTCCCAGCCTGGTGATCACTCTCTGCAGCCTGCTGCGGGCATTTGACATCATCGTGTCCTATAGCAACACTCTGCCTCTGGTTTTCGGTCTTCATTAGCTGGCTTTTATTTTTAGCTTGGTTTGATTTTTCAGTACCAATACCTTGATTTTGCCTTGGGGAACTATTTCTCATATATCCCCAATGTCCACAGCTAAAATGGAACTGGAGCTGTCCCTGGATTTTGGAGAAGACAAGTGACCTAGAGCTGCCCAGTGAAACACTGCATCGCAGTGAGTGCATCAGGGCCAAGGTCAGCCCAGGACTTGCAGGAACTACTGAGAAAGAGAAGCTCTCTTTCTACTGAGCTCCTAGAGCAGAACTGAAAGATGCTCTTTAAGAAAGCAGCGTAGGCCTGGCATGGTGGTGCACACTTTTAAGCTCAGCACTGTGAGTTTGAGGCCAGCCTGAGACTAATTCCAGGTCAGCCTATGTTAGAGCAAGACCCCCACCTGGAAAGAAAAGAAGGTAGTGGAAAGAAACCCAGGGCTGATAGACTTCTTAGAACAATAAATGCCTCTATTTGATTATTTAATGAACCAGTACAGAGCTGCTTTGTAATGTATAGGTGTGGGCAAACTGCACCCTCTCTCCCAGTATCCCCTTCTGGTTACACATTATACCTTTCTGATGACAGCAGATATAAAGGTTGTTTTACATGAGATTCAGAAGGTGGAATTGAGGCAGGCTGGGGCACCAGGTACTGCATCAGGACATGTCAGCTTTCTACTGACCTGTCTTGGTGGGGCAGCCAGATTTGCATGTACTTTACGTTCATTCTGACTTTCATACAGTTTCAGGAAGTCCTAGAATAGGTGCCCATTTAGCTTGATGACAAACAAGTGCAAGCTTCCCTTCTGCAAGAAGAAAGCAGGAATCGGGAGATAAGCAGTGACTGACTAGGGCTCCGGTCTGGCCCTTGTGGGTTCCAGCCATATTCATGGCTGCCAATCTCTCCTCACTGTCCTTTTTTTCCCACTTTACATTCAGGTTGCCTACCTGACGGCAAGCTAAGGTGCCTGTAAGCTCCAGTAGTAGAAAGAAAGGCACCAGCTTTGTAGAGTCTGGCTAACCATCTTTCATTACTGCATAGGTCAAATTCCTGTAATAAATTCCTTCTTCTACATGTGTGTGGGGGGTGGGGGGTGGTTACCTTTCATGAATCCCTCTCTGATAGGACTTTGGCTGATGCACAGTCCTCTCCCTGGGTTTTTCCATTAAACACTTGATGCTTAGTTAATGAGAATTTGGTTTCTATCATTTGCTAATCTTAACTGACCTTTATATCCGAAGGTTAAGATCCATGCTTCGCTAATCCTGGCACCCTTAGCACCCAGCAGAATGCTGGGTACCCAGCAGACACTTGTCAAACACGCACTGAATGATCTGAAGACAAATGTCTAAGGAATGAGGATGCTGTCCTGGGCCCCAGAGCTAAATCCTCACACAATGTGAATGATGCAGAGGATGAAAGGCAGGATGAGAGGGAAGCCCTGGGCTCTGGAGAAAGCCGAGAAGCCTTACAGCTGGCCTGTGGAGAGGGTGTGAGCACATGTGTGACATCTCTGGTTCACCATCGGCACAACAGGTGTCACACAGCCAGCCAACCCTCGCACGGAAGTGAGCTTCCTGTCACTGCTGACAGGATTCAAAAGATGTGCCTGACAGAAGTGCTGTAGGAAGGAATTTTTAAAATAGAAAATCTGAACGCATATCAGGTTCCTAGAAAAGGAAGCTCCTAAGAAAGGTGATTTCACAGTGAGAAACCCCATGACTCCTCTAAAGAACTGATACCTGAGGTAAAATGTGAAAGCTAGCCCTTCTCTGGGCTTGCCTGGAGCATGTCCACAGATCCTAAGGAGTGACAGGAACAAAATTTTCTAAGCAGAAATTTTCAGAAGGCCTTAACTGATTTTTTTCAGGATAACTAAATCAGGCCATGGCTAGTAGAGCAGAACACGAGACACTCACATTGAAAATTGGATCATGTTCATGTTGAGGTTGCAATAGTTGATAATGACCCTCAGAGATATTGAGGAATCAATTCTGGAACCTGTGCTTATCACTTATATGGAAAAAAAACCCACTTGATTGAAGAGGTGATTTAGCTAAAGATTTTGAGATCTGCTGAATATGCAGAGCTGCCCGGATGAGCCCTACACACAATCAAAAGCTTGCTAATATGAGGGAGGTATAGTGAGATGCAGCCACAGAGGAGAGAATGGTATAAAGATACAGGAGAAAAAGAACTGATGATGCTGACCTTGAGAAACAAGAGACGGGCCGGCCAGGAGCCAGGAGAAGCAGCTAAAGGAGGTTGACCAAGCAAGGAAAGGAATTCTTCTCAGCTTAGGGGTGGTGGTGGGACATGGCTGCTCAACACCTGGTTTTGAATCTCTTAAAGCCCATTTTGGACTTTCCTCCTCAAGAAGTATAAAAAAAAATAAAGTGTGTTGGTGGATATGTAACAGAAGCCATAGGAACATAATAGAGACACAGCCTATAGGGAGCAAGGCCACATATTGGTTCCTAAAAGCAGGATTCACAAAGAGTAAAGACCTAGGGAGAAGAAATGCCCTTCTCAGACACACATCACCTGCAGGCCACTGTCTCCTCCTGTCTATGGAAAGTAGCAGAGAGCCTCTCCCGAGTCCACTGCCCCTGCTCTCTCGAATTTCTCTTGGTGACTTGGTTTTTGCCCCACTGTCTGACATCTTGCTTTTATATGCTTGGCTCCTTCCAGAGGGCATTTCATTTCAACAGCCCTGTGGCTCCTTTCCCTGGCTTTTTTCTGGGATACTGTTTTAAAGGTTTGTGAGTTCCATGTTTCTTTCACATCACACAAATCTAAGCTCTTTCTCTCTACATCTACTGGCTCATTGAATCCCAGGTCACTTTACTTTCCTATAAGGAAAGTGTGATGAGACAAAAAAGAAAAATACATGTTTCTGAAACCATAGTGAGGTTGAATTTTGAATTCTGGATCCATTTGAGTCAGTGTGTTGTGTCCTTTCCTCAAAGGTCAGCTTTCTCATCTGGAGACAGTACTCTCCTCATAGGGTTGCTGGGGAGATTAGAGATGATGTACAGAAATTTAGCATCATGCTTGGCAAATAGGGGCTATTTAATAAAATGTGCTACCATAATTAAAATCAAGCAGAAGTTATTGTTATTGATTCCATTGATAACATCTTTCCCGAGGCTCTGGTCTCTTCAACATAGTTCCTTTCCTAACTGTACTTTACCAGTGTCCACTCAGGCATCTTGAATATAACTCTCTGGTCCGCAAAGAGAAGCCCAGGCTATGTATCAGTGAATCCTAAAAGATATCAAACTCCAATTTGGGTATCTTCTCTGATCAAGAAAGTACACTAGGGAAGTAAGCTGTGAAGAAGTCAGCCAGCTTGAATTCAGATCCAAGGTGTTTCTACTTTATAATTATGGGACCTTGCACACATTATCTTCAGAGTCCATGTAAAATTGGGATAATTTTAGTGGCAACAGAAAATTGTGCATTGTAAAAACTTAAGACAGCATATCTAAATAACAAAATGATTTTTTAAGTAAGGAAAAAAATGTTCTCTCCTCATCTGGAAACCTATACTTGACTTTAATACTGATTCCAAGATTGAGAACTTTTATTACAGTCTAGACTTAGCCAGAGCCTGAGCCCTCTTTACTGTGTATCCAGAGTACATAGCATGATTTCACCCTCCCACTGAACAAATGTTTCCATGGAAGAAACTCACCGCTCGACTGTTCTTACACAGCAAAGGCCTGCAGCTGGTAGGGTCTTTCAGGAAGGTGAGCAGAGGATTCCTGTGGATGCACCTGTGCCATGTGAAATGGAAGAGCAACGGGATCAACAGCTGATGGCAGCACAGCCCACCTCATCTGAGGACAAGCCAGCTCAGCAAATGCACTTCCCAGGCTGCCTTGAATGCCATTGACATGCCTCCCAGAGGGGAAGAAGGACCCAGAAAAAGGAACCCAGTTTCTGATGAGCACATGCTTCTCCTACACAAATACATGCTTGTCTATAATGTTGCACAAGACATTTTTATTTAAGCAAAATTAATGTTGAACGCTGAGGTGTAATTGGCTGTGGACTGAATTAATTTCTTTGCATGCAGGATCGGTGGGAAGGAGACACACCAAAAGGTTAATAGTGATCCACACAGAGGAAGAACATGACAAGCGGGGAGGCAGGAAGGGAAGAGAATGGCATTTTACTTTTTCATATTTATTTTTCTAGTTTCCGAGCATGTATTTCTTGATAACGTTTAAGAACTTAAAAATTGTGGAAACAAGTCTGAAAGCAGCTCTCATTGCTTACATCAGGCTAAAGAGTGACAGAGAATCCTGCCTTATCCAGTGTGAGCAGGAGATGAGCTATGTGAAACTCCTAGTCTGTGCCTTAGACTTGACTAGGTTGTTCACGCTGTGTAATCCAGGGTGCCAAAAGTCAGTGATTCAAAACAAGGACTCTATTAATGAGTTAGGATTCAGTTGACATTGGTTTAACTGCTCTGTTAAGTTCAGTTCTGTTCCACTTACATCTTCCTTAGATCATTGGGATAATCATGGCATTCTATTGCATGATCAAAACCAAGGAAAAGAGTAGAAGAATATATTTCACTGAAAGTGACCAACTAATTTGATACAAGACATTTCCATGCCCATCTTTGCCCCTTGAGTAGCATAGATTTCAGTTGCCCAATAAAGACAGGAACAAGGTGAAGGAAAAAAGTGAATGACTTTTCATACTATTGTCTCAGAGACAAGCAAATGGCAGATGGTCAAAGTTATTATTATGATTTCCTATAGATTAGTTTTAGGTTAGTCAAACAACATTACATCTCACATCCCCCACCAACAGAATATTTTTGGGGAATATTCAAATGAAAGGGCACTACGGATCAATTTCTCAAAGACTACTGAGACTCTCAAATCTAACTTTGTTTCATCACCAGGCATTCTGGTCCATGCCCAGAATACTAGCACTCAGGAAGTTGAGGCATGAGGGTCACAAGTTTGAGCAAACTGTATTACACAGGGAGATCCTGTCCAAAAAATAAAATGCTAATATATGACAATAAGATGATTCTCTGAAGACCAGGGAGAACCCCTAGGATCAATCATGTAAGGATGCCTCATTCTACAAAGAATAGTTTTGTCTCAAAACAGACTTTACCAAAGGATAATAATTGATCATTTTGAGTGATCATACATATTTATTCATATACTTCAGCTTGACTAAGCCTTTTGTAATGCCAAGATCTGCGGTGGGTGGCTGTCCATGTGTTAAAACCCAGAAGCTCTTCCTGTTTGTTTTCTTCTGCCCACTGCTTCCCTCTTCCCGTCTAGACTGGACATTTCTCATCTAATCAGGCCCTCAGGGCCTCTGATCAATACACAGACACAAATCATAAACAATGCTTTCTCTTTCTTCAAAAATATTTTCTATATCTGAACTATGACAAAATCAAGCCTATTCCAGCCTTTTAAAAACCTGTGCTTTTTTTTGGGGGGGGTTGGGTTTTTGAGGTAGGGTCTCGCTCTAGTCCAGGCTGACCCGGAATTCACTATGTAGTCTCAGGGTGACCTTGAACTCACGACGATCCTCCTACCTCTGCCTCCCAAGTTCTGGGAAGACTGTGCTTTAAACCTTAAACAAAAAAAAAAAATTAAGACAATGCAGGCTTCTAGACATTCTAAATGAGAACAGACTATTCAAATTCCTTGAGGTTCATTGGCACGTGAATTTGGAGAATCCAAGAACTACCAACATGTTAATAAAAATGCAACTAAGCGATTCTGTCAGGAACTGACAGTCAATGACAGGAAAGTCAACATAGTAGGTAACTTCAAAACTCCAGGAAAAAATCAGTTAAGAGTTTAAGTGACCTTGGGGGCCAATCTCTGGCCATCTTTCTACAAATTCCAATCTAGGTACAAGTAGCAGGTGAATTAAATTGCTTAGGACACTTTTAACGATCAAGAGAGTATAGTTTAGACAGATTAAATTACAAGCAACTGCTTTAAAGGGACCCAATCTGGTCTTTATTACACTGTCACTGTACTGGAATGAGATAAACTGGGTCATCCACTGTATGAAGATCTTCTTGGCTCCCCACTGCCCTCACAAAGAATTTCCTCCCGGCTTTCCAACATGTGTACAACCTCTAGTTCCAGAAAGATCACCTGTTCTAAAAGCCCCTGCAGCAATTTCATTAGAAGATGAAAGATGTTGTTAACCTCCTGGGGCTAATACAAACTGATATCCTTGTCTGACCTGAGATTCCAGTGTAGCTGAGCACCCAGTTCATTTCCAGTCTGCAAAGACTGAGTGAAGAGTTTCAGTTTGATGAGCCAGGTGGTCAAGAAACAACCTGTTCCAGGAAGATGTACGAAGGTGCAGAGTCGATTATAACCAGCAGTGAAGTCTCCTTCAGCCTTTCCCCACATGATGTCAGCTGGGGTTAGGACTGTAGTGGTCAATTAAATGCCGAGCTTTGAGGACAGCTTACTGGTTTGCCATGACATCCTCTGAGAAGGATGGACCAACATTATTATACAAAAAAAAAAAACCAGGGTGACAAGAAAGAGATAAAAGCAAAGAGATCATGTTCCCTTGGCTTTTGAATCAACAAGAAGATAAAAAAAAAAATGGTAAGCAAATGTCTACCATGAATGTTAAGGTAGGATAAGAAATATGAAGAAAAATCTATTACTCCATACAAAGGGTCCCCAGAGACTTCAGGAATTTTTTTCCTTAATACTAGATATTGATTAATGGCTTGGGAAAGGGGACTGCTTAGGGACTTAGAGACTTTTAATTTTATTTTCTTCTGGGAGTAGAAAGTACAAAAAGAGGAAACCACCTGAGTAATTAGAATTAGAAGACTGGGACTGGAAAAACAAAGGGTAATGAAATTAATTTAAGATATGGAAAGAAATGGGATCATGTAGAATAAAGTCTTCATAAAGGTGAGAACAATAATTAATAGTTACTGAAGGCTTGCCATGCACAGCAACTTTTCACGTAAGTTGCATTCTACCATATTTTACAGTGCAAATACTACTACCCATTGTATAAGTTCCAATACACAGCACACGTGAGTATACACACACAAGCATGCACACTATGGGCCAAAGGGCAGTTGTGATACAATTTAGCATGTAAAAGAATATTAGTTGGATTAGACACATTATTATTTAGCTCTGAGTAGGTTGAATGTAAATTGCTATTTTAAATTATTTTACACTAAGTATTTAAATTAAAGGTTCTTTTAGAAGCATAAAAACTGAGCAAAAGGTATAAAATTGCTATTAATAAAGCAATATCCTCTATGGAAAAGAAATTCTCTTTCCTTACCAAATAAAAATAGTTTACAAGGCCCTAGGAATAAATAGATGAATATGTACTTCATTTTATTACTGAGGGGTATGTAAAATAATTGCTTAGTATGTGCTAAGTAATGCACAAGAAGACAGAACAACTTATCAACTGGATTAATGACATTTCCAAAAATGGAGGGCTTGTTTGGCCTGATTAACAGTGTTGTTTCTTTTCTTCTAGCTGGTGTGTGAGTGTGGGGTGGGGGGGAAAGACTGGCACATATCCCATCCTATGGCACTTAGATTCCATTCTCCAGAATATTACCACAACTTTTCTTCCAGTGAGAAAACACAGGCTCAGAGAAGCAAAATCATTTGTCCCAATGTCCACAGGCAGAGATCCTAGACACATCATTGAAAATTAAGTGAATCTGGCTTCCGGTTCAAGATGGCTGACTAGCAGACACACCACGTCCCTCGGGAAACCAGGGTCAGGGTTTTCAGCAGGGATCCAGGTCGTGGACATAAGCTGCAGTCACGCTCTGAGCTGCAGATACCTCCCAGCACAGGATTCTCACCAATGGAAGCCTCCATTGAGGACCAGCGCTCGCCAGAGGCAATTGTGTTTGTATTTTTCAGGATGCAGCGAGAGAGCTGGGGCCCATCTAACCCTACCAACCAACAGTAGGCCGATAGCTGAGATTCTGGCAAGAGAGGACCCACCACAGTCATATCGTGGAGGATCCAAATGGAACCCTGCAGAGAATGACGGGATGAACAAGGGTCCCACAGCCACAGCCATTAAATCAACACGGGATAAGCCAGTGAGACAGAAACCAACAATTTCAACACAAAGACCCCTAAGCTCACAACCTTAAAGCAACCTTATTACTCATCCACCACGACTCAGGGAACTATGCGGAAGAGGGGGCGGAAAGATTGTGAGAGCCGTGGTGGGGGAGACTATCCAGAGGTATGGACAGGAGAACCTGGCTGATTACTAGCCTACCCATGGTCCCCTGTCACAAGGACTGATCCAGACGACCCATGGAGGAGGTTATCCAGCGGATTGGGAGGGGAATCGGGGATAACAACTCACTGTTTGCCCACTAAATGTTGTAACTCATTATGGACAATAAATTAAAAAAAAAGAAAAGAAAACTAAGTGAATCTGATACCGCAGTGTATTGTCCTAACCATGATGATAAACTCTGTCTCCCCAAACAAGGGTAAAACTGTCATAATTCCTTGCAAGAATGAAACAGATCAAAGCACTTCCTTTCCACTCAGAGTGAGGGCTAACAGCCATCCCAAAGCCACTGGATCTGAAGCGCCCCACAGGCCCCCACCTTTATGTCCCTTTCCATCCCCCACTGTCCCCTTCCCTCACTTGACTCCAGTTCCTCTGACTCCTTGCTTTTCCCTTGCCATGCTAGCAAGCTTGATTCCATCTCAGGCAGGTTCCTACTTTCATCCTCACTGGTATCCCTACGTGGAACCATCCACCTCATCCCCACTCACTGTTTCCACCCCTCTTTGTCTATTCGAACGCTATCATACCACAAGGCGCTCTCCAGCCATAGACCTAAAACAGCAGCACCCTGCTCAGCCTTATGCCTCTCTATTTCCTTTATTGTGCCCTTCTTCCACTGTAACATCTGGGGTGTTACAGATGACTTCGTTTATTTGCTTATTTCTTATTAAATGTAGTAAGCAGAGGATGGCAGAGACTTTGTTTTCTATATTTCCACATCTGTAGAGAGAGGAGGCACTAGATAAATGACTGAAATAAAGAATTAACCTTTCTCTATGTTAGTACACTATTCCCTTTCTCTTTTGTGATTAATTAGTCAAATTACAGAAATTGGCATCTATGAATTGTTAGTTGTCAGTATTTCTGGTTTCCATCCATTTGGGAACTTAGAAAGAGAGGTGACACTCTTGGAGTGGAGTATTTTCAAAAGCAGATTCCATAGCTAAACCACCTGGATTTAGGGCAGGCTCTGCTACTTACTTGCCTACCTAAAGTCCTGGAGGCTTCTCAACTCTACTAAGGTTCCTGGCTTGTAAGGTTGGGAAAATGATAGTATAGGATTTACTTCCAAGGATTCTTACATGGATTAGGTTAAATAATACAAGGCCTCCCAGGGGCTAAGTAACATTTGCAGCCTTATAATACAAACCATAAAGGAAACAAGATGTCTCTTTTGGTTTGAATGTAGAATGCCCCATTTAGGCTTTACGTGCTGTACTTGGTCCTCAGCTAATGGTGCTATATTGGAGGGTTTGGAATCTTTAGGAGGTATAGACTTGCTGGAGGAAGTGCTCACTGGAGGCTATTCTTCAGGTTTAATTGCCTAATTTCTGTTCACTCTCTGCTTCCTGCCTGATGATGTGAACAGCTCTGCTCCCAATCATGTTGCCACACCTTCCTCCTTGCAAACTCTCCCCTGGAAAATAAAGCCCAAATATAAATCTCTTCTTTCATAAGCTGCTTCTGGTCAGGTATTTATTCGCAGCAATGAGAAAATAATGGATTTAGTTCTCAACTAGGGGAAATTTTTCTTCCAAAGAAATATTTGACAATGGTAGACATTTTGTTATCATGAAAGTATAAATGAGGTGAAAGGTGTCACCAGATAGATACAAGGCAAGAGATACTGATAACTATACAAAAATGCACAGAATTTCACATTTTTTCAATAAAGAATTATTCAACCTACAATGTCTGTAATAACTCTGATGAGAAACCCTGACTCAGAACTTTTGTTTCAATATAACTCAAACTCCAGTATGTCAGGAATGTAAAGAAGAAAAAAGTTCTAAACACCACCACCACTACTCTCCCATTGTGCCAATAAAATCAGACCAGAAATGATAATTCATGCTCCTGTTACCCTACGCAGAAGGCCCAAACTACACTTTTCCTTACCATCATCCTTTCTCACTCAAGGTCTCTCCATTCCAGGACTCCCAGGCAAGTGTGAAACTTCTTTAATTTAGCATCTCACCACTAGAGGGTAGAGGAGCACTGCCAATATCATTCAGCAATGGAATGCCAAATTTGAAGGATTGAGTAAAATCAATTTTAACAAA
>PVHP010041222.1:0-15342 GCA_004024765.1 Zapus hudsonius | reverse complement strand
CCCCCAACAACACAGCTTCATCGAGGTTGTAAAACCCAAACTGCCATCAGCTGAGGATCGATCTATCAGAACACATTCAATTGTTTGTGGGGGGCACCTGGATCAAACCATGACAGAGATGGTGGGGAGAGGTGGGAAATGCCAGAGGAAAAGGGAAGATTGGTCCAAAGACCCTTCAGTGGAAGCAAGCTCAGTGCTGAGGAATATGAAGAGGCCTGGCCGGGCAGGGAGCTCAGCCCAGAGCAGGGATGGGATGAAGGTGAAGCCAGAGAGAGGCGTGTGCGCTGTGCAGGGCTCTACAGACCATCGTATGGACTTCACTATGTACTTATGAGATGAATGGTGGCGGGGGAGGAAGGAGAGGAAGGGGGAACAGAGAAGGGGTAGAAAGGAGGAAACATCGGAGCAGAGGAGACAGGATCCAATTTAAAATTACAACTCAAAAGAATCACTTGGCAGCCGAGGCCCCTCAGGATTGAGGGCAGGAATGGGATTGGGAAGCCAGGTGGGGTCCCATCACAGTCCCCTAGCAAAGAGGCGATGGCTTCGACCAGAGTGCTTAGCAGCAGGACAGATGGGAAGTGGTGGGTTCTTAATACCTCCAGATTTCCACTCTACAATGATCCTGGAGCCTGGGGCAGCATAGAGGATAAAATCCTATGTGGAGCTAACATTTCTTAAGTGCTTGCCATGGGCAGACATGGGTGTAAACCCCTTCTATGTATCCACTCATCTCTTTCTCATGAGAGTCCAGTACAGGAGTATGGTGGTTTGAACTGGGTGTCTTCTGTGAACTCACGTGTTCTGAGAACTAGGTCCCCGGCTGGTGGCAATTTGGGAACTGGAGCCTCCTGGATGCAGTGTATTTTGGAGGGCGGGCTTATGGGTGTTACAGCCAGCTTCCTCCTGCCAGTGTTTGGCAGGCTCTCCTGCTATTGTTGCCCACCTGATGTTGGTCAGGAGGTGATGTCCAACCTCTCTGCTCATGCCAGGTTTTCCCTGCCATCATGGAACTTCCCCTTGAGTCTGAAAGCCAAAATAAACCTTTTCCTCTCATCGGCTTCTTTGGTCAGGTGCTTTCTGCCAGCAATGAGCAGCTGACTGCAATAAGGAGGTATCATTATTCTTCTCCACTTTACATACAAAGTACCTGAGCAGAAAATTCTGGGCAATACTGGAGCTGAGAAGCTCAGGCAGGAGGCACGAAGGTCTACGTTGATGCAATGGTGTTGGCTATGGAGAAGGAAGTCAGGCTGTGAGGGGGATGGGTGGGATAAAGCTCCCATCTCTAGTTAGTCTTCCTGAGCAGGACATTTTGTAACATCCTCTTAAGGGAGTGTGGAAAGCTGGAATCGCTTCCCTAGACAAGTGTATTTGGAAACATTTTCCCCATGAAGCCAGGAAAGATTTTTATTGTTGGCAGAACTATTATTTTGATTTGTGGAGGAAAGGGTTTCAGATGTTAGTGAAGGAGACAGTGAAAAATAAAAGCGGTGTAAATATACCCGTGAGTGGAGAGAGATTATCAAAGTGTATAAATCGAGATTATTTTCTAAGAAAATTCCTAAGGAAGGCAATTACTTCTTTCTCACCTCTGAGCTAATAGGAACGACAGCTTCTAAGTCTAGGTTGACCTGAAGGGCTACATTTGTGTGTGTGCGAGCACGAGTGCTATTGTGGGGGTAGATACATTGTGGGTGTGTGAGTGCATGCTGTGTGGGGGGTAGGTACATGTGTGAGTGCGTGTGTGTTCATATGAGGCCAGAGGTCAACCTCAGGGTGTTCCTGAGGAATGTCACACACCTCTTTGTGGCAGGATCTCACTGATTTCGGCTTGCCAGTTATGGGGGATCAACCTGCCTCCACCTCCTCAGCACTAGGGTTCCAGGCTCACACCATGGCGCCTGGCATTTGAAGTGAGTTCTGGGACTTGAACTCCAGTCCTCACGCTTTGCACACTGGGGCATCTCTCAAGCCCTGAAGGGTTTTATTAACGAATTTGTCAGAACTAAGGAGGAAGAGGATACGCTGTGTTAGATTATATCTTGGGCTCAGTCATAACTCCTTGACTATAGTTCTCAGGCTGACTAAAAGAAAAATCTCAACTTATATGAATATTTGAAGGTGATTTATTCACTTGAGGAGATCTGTTGAATTTAACATTTTGACAGTTTTCCCAAACAGAAGGGTAGTACAGCACTTAAAAGATTTATAAATATCATTTGCCATCACAGCTGGAAATCTCTCTCATAACAGCTTCTTAGTCTGGACGACATTTCGAATGTCATCATTCATCTTCCTGGGACATTGGCTGTAGTCAAAAAGCTGCCATCCCTTAGGGTCCTTGGTTCATGGGAAGATCAACTCTGCTGAAATGCAAGCTTAGGTCCATAGCACTCTGCTGAGTCATTGTCCAGAGGCTGCATTTAAAACTATACTCTAGAGAGCTCAAAGGAATTTATATGCGCTATGTCAAAATTTAGAGTAACATTAAAATGATTTGATAATTGACACTGTTCTTGTTGATCAATTACAGAATGCAGAAATTATGAAATTGGGTCACTTACGATTTGTATTAAGTACACGTTAGTGTTTACTTGTTATTTCTATGGGAACGAGTGAGCACGTAAATATCAGGAGCCAAAAGCCAAAAGAAGTGAAGTTGTCACTTGGGGATAGCCTCGCATGTGGTGGAACTCTCGGCCATTTGAAAGTTATTGAGTTGTGTTAAATTACTCTTAATGTCACATTTTAGGGCAGATTGATACAAAACTGCCAGTGACCATTGGTCACTTTATGGCCGTACTGTAGAAAGATCCTTGAGCTCTGCGTTAGCATGTGGGGACTAAAAAGGGCGTCTTGAGTCATCCAGTGTTGCCAAGCTAGAGAGATGAAAGTATTTAAATATCCTGTTAAATACACAGCTGTATACACGTGCAGCACTAGGAACTTATTTCTGAATGGGATCCATTCTGTCGTTGGAATTTTGGACACCTCTTACTTCTACTGAACCCAAATCTATCACTGCCCGCTGCCCGCGGGGTCAGTGATCATACAGATACACACACACACCGCTTGTGGGTTGAAGAACGTGTGCCTTTTATTGCGGGGAACGAGGCAGAATCTATAGAGCTTCCTGGCCAGTCAGAGGGCTAATGGGAAGAACCTGTGCATAACGGCCAATCGAGATCACCTCCTGAAACTCACTAAGCTAAGCCCCTCGTGGCAAGCTGTCAGGTGCCGTCCTGAGATTAAGCCAGGGTGTGCCCCCAAAGGCCCCAAAAGCTTTCGCCCCTGACACAAATCCATCTGCCTCTAACCCTTAGGTACTTCCTACTTCAGCCTCATGGGCTGGGCACTAGCAAAAAAATTATTTTTCATGTGTTAACTTTTCAAATATTCGAAGACATCTGTAATGCCAGCCTCCTTCCTCCCTCCCTCCTTACACCTGTCTCTCCTCTTAGCGCTAAACACAAATAAAGGTCTGTTACTTGTGAAACAGGTGAGAATCTCCCAGAGTCTGGCTAAGTTTAGTGACCTATTTTATAAGATACATACTCTTTTCCTCTGTGGGTCACTAAAGGGCATGGTTGGAGAGATGGCTCAGCAGTTAAGGTGCCTGCCTGCAAAGCCCAGGTTCCGTTCCCCAGTATCCACTTAAAGCCAGATGCACAAAGAGGTGCATGCATCTGGAGTTCATTTGGAGGAGATATAGGGCATGGTGCACCCATTCTCTTTGTCTGCCTTTCTTCTCTCTCTCTCTCTCTCTTTCTCTCTCTCCTTGCAAATAAATATATTTTTATATTAGAAGGATTGACCTCACTTCCCACACTACTAACTGAGCTCCTTAAAGTCAGAATCGTGGGAATAGAGAGTCGTTGGATTTGGAGAGAGCCCTCAGGACTGACACCCTGAACCTGGGTAGCTGAGCTTGCCCAGTGGCAGCATGTGGCCGTGTGCACACTGTTCAACTTCTGTGCTGCAATTGTCTCAATTATGAAATGAGGGAAGTACTAATACAGAATTCACAGGGTATTGGTGTAGAGTTGCAAAGTTCATGTAGACAAAGAGCCTGGGAAGGTGCCTGGTCCATGGTAGGCATCCTGAGTAATATTGTCACTATACCAGCAGGGTAAGGACGTGTCTCCCAAAGGCCCATGCGTCACATTCCTGGCCCATAATGGTGCCAGAGTAGTAGTAGAACCTTTGGGAAGTAGATCTAGTCTAGCCAAAGGTTCTTAGGTCATTGGTCCCATGTCCTTGACGAGGATTTTAGGACCCTGGTATCTTCCTTTTCTTCTGCTTCAAACCTCCCGAGGCGACTGGCTTCCTCCCCCGTGTGCACCCTCCACAGCATGCTTCTCTGACGCTCCACTTCATTTTGGATTGGAACGTCCCAAACTGTGAGCCAAAGTGTGGTGCTTTGGATCAGATGTCCCCATAAACGCATGTGCTCTGAGTGCTAGTCCCCAGCTAATGGCAATTTAAGAGGTGGAGCCTTGCTGGAGGAGGTGAGTTTTGGGGGGCAGGTTTAGGGATGTTATAGCCAGCTCCCCCTTTTTACAGTCTGGCTCTCTCTCCTGCTGCTATTTTCCACTTGCTGTGGCAGAGGTGATGTCCAGCCTCTGCTCATACTGTGCTGTGTCCTGCTATCATAGAGCTTTCCCTTGGGACTTTAAGCCAAACTAAATACTTTCCTACTGTTGTGGTCAGCTTTCTAGTTGCTACACAGAAGGAACACAAACAAAAGCGGCTTGTGGAGGAATGGGTTTATTTGGCTTACGGACTCGAGGGGAGACTCCATCCTGGCAGGGAAAACGATGGCATGAGCAGAAGGGTGGACATCACCTCCGCCACAGCACTGCAAGCAGAGGCAGGAAGGTGTGCCAAACACTGGCAAGGGGAAGCTGGCTTAGAACCCCCATAAACCCGCCCCCAACAACACAGCTCCAGTGAGGTTGTAAAACCCAAACTGCCATCAGCTGAGGATCGATCACTCAGAACACATTCATTTGTTTGTGGGGGACACCTGGATCAAACCATGACACCTACCATTGGTTGGGTGCTTTATTCAAGCAATGAGAAGGCAAGTACAACACAGAGTACACCTATTCTCTCTTTATGAGTTATTTCTTTTACTTCATAGTGAAGAAGATCTAGGAAATAGAGTCCTGTCTTCAACTACAGCAACTCTTCTAGCCCATGAAGGTGATGGACAGATCAGCTAAAGTGGACGGAAACCGTCCACCTTCCCAATGCCACAGGGAGGAGAATGCCCTCACTTCCGATGTGCTCACTCAGGTTCTGCTAACACTTTCTAACAAGGCCTAGATGTAAGACCCATACTCACTAGACCTTTGATCGTCCAGAATACACAATAATAAAACCTTCCCTTCCCTGACAACATTTCTAGTGTAGCATATAGGCCAGGAAAACATTCAACATCTGATCAATTGCTTGCAAGACAGTCTCCAGAGAATTCTACTTCCGTTCTCTGTGTCTTCTTTTCTCTCTCAACCCTAATACTTTCTACCAGGCTTTATACAACTGGCTTTTAGGACCTAGAATCTCACAGAGGCATAAAGCTCTACCGCTTTGTCTAACAAGTCTGATAGATCTATTCCTATATCCTGTTCCAATGATTGCTACAGTTGTAATAAATCTTTTTTAACATATTATTTATTTATTTACTTGAGCGTAAGAGAGAGAAAGAGACAGAAAGAGAATGGGCGCTCCAGGGCCTCCAGCCACTGCAAACGAACTCCAGACGCAGTGCCACCTAGTGCATCTGGCTTTACGGGGAATCAAACTCAGGGCCTTCTGCTTTACAGCCAAGCACATTAACCGCTGAGCCATCTCTCTAGGCTCAATTGCATTAAATCTTGTAAAGGCTTTGAATTTATCTTCAGTATCAGCCTACAGTTAAGTCTGAATACCTGCTGTGAGCCAGGCACCGTGGCACATGCCTTTAAGTCTCCTACTTAAAATGCACAAGAACCCTATCATGTTCTCTTTAAAAATGCGAAAATGTGGATTTGGAAAAGCTGGGTAACTTATCCATAGTTACGTAACTGGTAAGCAAGAGTCCTATGATTGGAACCAAGGCTGTGTCCTTACTTAGGATTTAAGACAACAGAATGCTTCCTTTTGGACTTGCTTTCCTTAGACACATTGGGCCATGTGAGTTTTTTGAGTTTTTTTTTTTTTTCTGAAATATCCTCTCAGTTTTCCTCCTGGGATTCCTTCATTATAATTCTCTGGGCTGTTCCATTCACCTCTATGGGAACACGGGTTACTTTTCTTGTTTTAGCAGAAGCAAGTGAAGGGAGGAGCCGTGTGTGTAGGCAAATGGTTCCAGGGATTCAGCTCATCATGGTGGAGAAGGCACGGGGCTGAAATGGTTCTGTCCACAGTGTGGGAGCCTGGCTGCTGTGTGGTTTGAATGTGCGATGTCCCTCCTTCGCCTCATGCATTTGGGATTAAGCTGTGCACACAATCCCTGGCTAGTGGAGCCTTCGGAAGGCGGAGCCTTGCTGGAGTAGGTGTGCCACCTGGGGCAGACCTTGGGATTTGCTCATGAACACCCCGGCCAGTGATGGCTGGCGCGCTCACTCCTGCTGCTCTCCCAGCTGATGGGATGCACTGCTGTGCTTTCCCTCCCCACCAAAGCCAGGGGTTGGAGAGGTGGCTCAGCATTAAGGTGCTTGGCTGCAAAACCTAATGACCTGGGTTCAACTCCCTAGAACTTATGTAAAGCCAGGTGCACAAAGTGGCACATGCATCTGGAGTTCTTTGCAAGTGGCCAAAGGCTCTGGCACACCCATTCTCCTCTCTCTCTCTCTCTCTCTCTCTCTCTCTCTCTCTCTCTCTCTCTGCTTGTAAATAAATAAAATTTTTTAAAGTGTAAGCTAAAATTAACCCTTTCTTCTAACAGCGGCTCCCAGTCAGGAGTGCAGTCTCTTAGCCTTCCCACCCTCACCGTGTGACCATCTTCACCGATCTAGACACTATGTTTCAAATGTCCCACAAGCTCTCCAAACAGTGTCCCCCGTGGGCACCAAGTGATCAAACGCACGAGCCCCTGGGAAGCATTTCACATTCAAACCATAGCAGGGGCTTCTTTATACCTCCTGTCCCTTCTTGTTTTATGCCAAAGGGGGAATGCAGACATGGTCCAAGAGCAACATGGAGTCCGTGGAGACTCACCCCTGGGTGACTCTGATAAGAGGTGGCTTTTACAAGATAACCAAGGAGGTCAGCGAGGAGAGTTTCTTCACAGCATTCCCGAAGCCTTCATGGCCTCCCAGGACCAGGACGAGGTGCTGGGCGAGGGAGGTGGACTGGATAGGCCAGTTTTGTCCCCATCTGGGTGGAATGGGCCTCCTTACCTCCTCCTGGAATCTGTCAGATGAAGCTCAGAGGGCAGAGTTAGAAATGACTCCAAGGAAAGGTACCGGAGGCAGGGATGGCAGTCCTCTGAGTCATTCTGCTTGGCTCACTGAGTGTCTTCCAGGGAATCTGCTGAATAATCAATCAATCACAGGAGGGAGGAGCAGATCGCCATCACAACCCCCCTGCCTGGGAGGCTGTGGACAGGGCATTCTCTCTCTTGTTTCTGCATTTAAACTTTTAAAGTATATTTCTGTTTTTTTTTCTTGAAAGATAATCCAGACACTGCAAAGTGTCAAAACCTTTCTCAATTTTTCCTACAAACTTTCGGGAAATGTGGGTTCTCACTGAGGGGGGGATCAGTCACTGTGGGCATTCCTCCAGTGGTGGCTGTTCTCTGGTTGTCAGCTTGACAAGATCTTAAATCACCATGGAAACAAATTTCTAGGGTTTTCTATGAGAAATGGTGTAGATTACTCGAGGTAAGACGCCATTCCATGGGCAGTGGTCCTGGATTGAAGAAAACGGAGGTGAGCTGAGCACCAGCTTCTCTCCCCCATCTCTCCCTCCCTCCCTCTCTCTTTCTCTTTCTCTCTCCATCTTTACTGTGCCTCAAGATCCTGACACCATGCCTGTCTCGCCTTGATGTGCCTAGAACTGTAAGCCAAAAGAAACCCTTCCTTCCTTAAGCAGCTTCCTGATCAGGCATTTTGTCACAGCAACGCAAAAGGAGCTATCACGCCTCCTATTCAGGCCCTTTGCTCCACTCGCAAGTGAACCCAGGGTTGACACACTGTAGACACTTTCAGCCGCAGTCAGAAGTGACCTGTTCACTTACACGAAGACGCTAATGTTGTTACCAGTTACCTCCCTGAGAGAACAACTTTATATCTTTACCAAAGTGTCCCTAGGAATCACGTTTGCATGGCTTCATTGTGTCTCCTGCTTGGCAAAGTTGACACTTGTATCTAAATGTCAAAAATGTCGCTGGGTGTGGTGGCATAGGCCTTTAATCCCAGCACTCGGAGGCAGAAGGAGGAGGAGCGCTGTGAGTTCCAGGACAGCCGGAGACTCCATAGTGAATTCCAGGTCAGCCTGGGCTAGAGGGAGACCCTACCTTGAAAAACCAAAACCAAAAACAAACAAACAAACAAAAAAGAAATTAAAATATCAAAAATGCTGGAAAATAAACTGATAAATTCTGAATGATTTATAATTGTTAGGGACAATGGATTTTAAATATTTTTCAATGCACGAAGTTAAAACGAGAAATAATCATAACACTTTGCATTTGTTTATAATTTTATAGTTTGCAAGGCAGTTAAATGCACATTATCTGACTGAAATTCCAGCCTAGGAGTTAAAAACACAAAAAGGCAATGCTATCACCCTGCAAAGAGACATTCTCCCTTTTATTCTGCACATTTCACTTGCTCCTGTGAATTGAGGGCTTTTCCCCTCAAATCCCTCCTTTCCTCGTTTGCTTGGACATCCATCGTTTCTTACGAAGCTGACGGAAGGCACACACTTCATCCTCAGAGAGACAGACCATCAGAGCTCCTGGGTCGTGCTCTGTCTTGCATTACAAACCCTTGCACACCTTGCTCAACATGCACCGGCCTTCGGAGCATGGGAAGTACACGCGTGTGAGTCTCTTGTCTTTGATGCAAAATGAAAAGAAAATAAATACTATGGTATAAAGTCAACACATTTTTTATTAGATTTAAAAAATATTTATTCTATTTATTTGCAAGGAGAGAGAGAGAGAGAGAGAGAGAGAGAGAGAGAGAGAGAGAGAGAGAGAGAGAGAGAGAGAATGGGGGTGCTTAGGGCCTCCAGCCGCTGCAAACGACCTCCAGATGCATGTGCCACTTTGTGCAGCAGAGTTTACATGAGTACTGGGGGATCAAACCCAGTTTGTCGGGCTTTGCAGGCAAGCGCCTTAACCACTGAGCCATCTCTCCAGCCCAGTTATCATGAGATTAAGAGAAGGAAATAGGGGAGCTTATGAAGCGGTCCAGGGCTGGAGGTGGGGAGGGACTCCTTAGCAACCAAAGTCAACACATTTTATGTTGCATGAGAGAAGAAATAAAAGGAATTTGGTTGTCTGGTGTGGTGGTGCAAGCCTTTAGTCCCAGCCCTGGAGGGGCAGAGGAAGGAGGATCGTTGTGAGTTCAAGGCCAGCCTGGGGCTACAGAGTGAGCTTTAGGTGAGTCTGGCTACATGAGACCCCACCTTGAAAACAAAAAGAAAAAGGAAAAGTAATTTGCTTCATATACACACATATTCATAGCAATATGTAGCCATGTTCTGGTCTTCATTTCAGTACGTGGCTATGTGGTTGGAGCTAGTTCTTGTAGCTTCTACCTGCACCATCTCTCTTGCCCGTGTTACTGTCTTGTTTTCAGTGCTGAGAGACAGCACTGAGTCCCTGGAGGATCCCATAGCACCTTCTATACCTGCTCTAAACAAAGACAGCAAACAGTCATACACCGTGGTGCTGCAGCTCCGGGAATCTGGGCAAGATTTCAGAGCCACAGCTTACCCTGCTTTGACGGATGAAGTCTTCTTCCCACGGGGCCCGTGTTCTACGCAGGACTCCAATCCAGAGCAGAGGGCATCTGCTGTCACTGCCCACCGCCCACGGGGGCAATGATAAAGCACACACACACACACACACACACACACACATACACACACACCACTTATGGGTGGAAGAACATGCGTTCTCTCTTTATTGCTCTCTCAGATCTCAGACCTCATACTTCATCTTCCATAAATGAAATCAGAATATATAGAGCTCCTTGCCAATCAGGGAGCTATTGGTCTATGATAAGAACCTGTGAGCATGATGTACAAATAGCCAATCAGGACTACCTCTTGAAACCTATTAAGCCAAGCCCCTCTTGGCAAGCTGTCAGGTGCCGTCCTGAGATTAAGCCAGGGTGTGCCTCCGTGGGCCCCCAAAGGCTTTCGCCCCCGACAATCTGCTCTGTCAAAACTGCAATCAGGGCCCGAGAGAGGGCTCAGCAGTTAAGGTGCTCAGCTGCAGAGCCCGACAAGCTCAGTTCCATTCCCCAGCACCCACTCAAAGCAAGATGCACAAAGTGGTGTATGCATCTGGAGCTTGTTTGCAGCGGCCAGAGGCCCTAGTGTGTCCATTCTCTCTGTCTGTCTGTCTGTCTCTCTCTCTGCTTGCAAATAAATAAATAAAATATTTTTTAAATGCAATCAGCATTTAGTGATAGAGATCCAAGTTGTCTTGGTTTGTTTCCCAAATGTAAAATAAATCTTTGAGTGCTGGCTGGTAAAAATAAATTCTGGAACAAAGAAAAAAATGAATGTGATAGACTAGTTAGCTTTCTTCAAAAATAATTCAATAACTCACATAGATATTCTGCCTCCAAAGAAGTGGACCGTCTGTCATCAGCCCTTCAGCACAGGTTGGGGCTACAGACTTCTCTCCACTCTACAAGACTCTAACAAAACCATCTCAGCTAGGTGACCGGGTCAATGTCAGCGGTGTGGACCTGGAGCCCCCATCATGCCATGTTCATGTATTCAACCTTCCTCCCCCAAACCCATGAGCCCTGTGAACCAGGAGAAGAACCCGACAGACCCGTATGGAAGAGCGAATCACCAAAAACAAAGTTTGATTGTGTTTGTATTTTTCAGGATGCAGCGAGAGAGCTGGGGCCCATCTAACCCTACCAACCGACCATAGGCCGATAGCTGAGATCCTGGCAAGAGAGGAGCCACCACAGTCATATCGTGGAGGATCCAAATGGAACCCCACAGAGAATGACGGGATGAACAAGGGGCCCACAGACACAGCCATTCAATCAACACAGGATAAGCCAGTGAGACAGAAACCAAAGATTTCGACACAAAGACCCCTAAGATCACAACTTTAAAGCAGCCTTAATACTCATCCACCACGACTCAGGGAACTGGGCGGAAGGAAGAGGGGGCGGAAAGATTGTGAGAGCCGTGGTGGGGGAGACTGTCCAGAGGCATGGCCAGGAGAACCTGGCTGAATCCTAGGCTCTCCATGGTCCCCTGTCACAAGGACTGATACAGACGACCCATGGAGGAGGTTATCCAGTGGAGGGGGGAGGGGAGGGCAGCGGGGAATTGGGGAGAACAACTCATTGTTTGCCCACTAAATGTTGTAACTCATTATGTACAATAAATTATTTAAAAAAAAAAAAAAAAAAAGAAAAGCTGTCTCAGCCAAGACAACCCTAAGGAGACACATGCGTTTCCTGCGGAGTCCCAGTGGGCTTCCTGGACAGGGAAAGGACATTTGGGGAAACTGAGGAGGGAATGCAATATGCACGCTCTGCTTCCTAGCAGCACGCTGAACTTCGACAAGCCTGTGGCAACGTATGAGCAGAACACAAACGTCTTAGGAGGTTTTCATTAATTTTTGGTAAATCTAAACTTTTGGAATTAAAACAAGTCTACGCAAAAGGAAAACACGCCAGCATTAATCCCAAGTTCTAGGTTTCTTGCTATGTCTGCACTGAGTGAGACCCCTTTGCCCAGATTCCTAGGTTGAAATCTTGTCCATTGGGACTGTATTTGGAAATTAGGTAAGGAAATACAGAGGGAGGGCTAGAGAGAGGGAGAGAAGGAAGGAGGGAGAGAAAATAAGAAAGAGAGAATAACTTTCTCTCCACATGCATGCCTCAAGGAGAGACCATGGAGGATGTAGATGAAGTCAGCCCTGTCCAAGCCCAGACTGAGGGCTCTGCTGAAGAACCTTCCATAAGAAGGGAGTGCCAGGCTGGAGAGATGGCTCACAGGTTAAGGCACTTGCCTCCAGTGCCTAAGGTCCCGTGTTCAATTCCCCAGTACCCACATATGCCAGACCCACAAGGTGGTGGCCCTGGCGCTCTCTCTCTCTCTCTCTCTGTCTCTGCTTGAAAATGAATAAATAAAATACAAAAAAAGAAGGGAGTGCCATTGTTAAACCACTGAACCCTTTCATTGAAATGAGATTAGCAATACAGCCTGCATATTTTGGTAGCTAGTTAATTAATCAGCACTACATTCATTGAAACTAGTAACTGCATACACTCACAAGGTGGACAGTTATATTTCAGCTCACACTCATAAGCAGGCGTGCTTCTGCGCATGTTCAGCACACAGCCTTCCTTGCCTCACCCTTGCTCACTCTACTTCGCAGCCCCTCGTCCCTCAGGATGACGTCTTGTTAGAGAGAACATGCGCATTTGTCTTTTGGGCTGGCTTTGCCACTTAATCTCATACTGTCCAGTTCTGACCGTTTTGAACAACGGCAGCTTTTACATTATGGATGAACAATATTTCTTTCTATTTCTGACAATTTCACAATGTGCATGATGTATTTGGATCACAACCACTTTTCGTCCTCTTTCAATAAACCCCTTCTTCTAACTGATCACATTCTAGTTGTCTTGTGTGTGGAGGGGGGAAGAGTAACTAGGGTTGCTTTCATGAGCGTGGGGGCATTATTTCCTGGAGCATAAAATTGACCACATATGAGTTCTCCTTTTCCTCATCCTCACATAAAGCCAGATGCACAAAGTGGCCCATGCACCTGGAGCTCATTTGCACTGGCTGGAGGTCCTGGAGTGCCCCCCTCTTATCTCTGTCTCTCATTGTTTGCAAATAAATGAATAAATAAAATATTTTGAAAAAAGAACTACATATAATAACAATAGCTACATGGGGTGATGATACTTAAAGTGATTGTTTTCTTATTGTTATTGGTAGTGTGGTCAGTAGAAATTAATATACTTGAAAAATAGAAATAATATCTAAGTTTTCTACAGACACATCACATTTCGTGCTGTCATTTCTGAACGTCTTGTATCAGTTGCAGCATTTAAAGTATTGTATCTGTAGACAGGTGGTGGGTATGTGGTACAAGACTAAAGAAAAATCACCGAATAAATTACACTATGAGAAATATGAAAATAACAAAAATATCATTCAAGGAATACACAGAATCGTGTATGAAAAATCTTAAATTCTGAAGATTGTGAGGCTACAGACATGAGTGGTTTTGAGGATTCCTGGGAGCCACTAAATTCTGTTGAGGTTACTATCGTGTCTATTAGTTTTTATTTTATTTATTTATTTCAGAGAGAAAGAAGAAGCAGACAGAGAATGGCTGTGCCAGGGCCTCCGGCCACTGCAAATGAACTCCAGACCCATGCGCCACTCTGGGCATCTGGCTTTACGTGGGTGCTGGGGAATCGAATCCAGGCTGTCAGGCTTTCGAAGCAAGTGCCTTGAACTTCTAGGCCCTTTCACCAGCCGCACTTGAACATTTTGACATCAATAAACAAGTGTCCATCTGCCGAGCCATCTGCCCAGCCCCCACCCTTTCAGGTCCTGAAAGTGAGTGAAGGCCAGGAAACAAACATGGCTCCCATTCAGACGTTACCTCTCTCGTCCCTCCTTTCCTGTTTACAACGCCATTCTGCGTCTGTGGAAGATCTTTGAAAATAATTATTTGAAATTCAAGCATATTCATCTCTTGCTGCTGTCTCTTTCCTCACTCCTTTCACCATTTTCCTTCCCCTCCTTCATCACCCCCCCCTAAGATGTTGGAGGAAGAAGAGAGAACGATCATGAAAAACATTGGGAATGTGTATTCTGTTTGGTGTGTTACAATTTCATTGTTTCCTTTGACTTGAAATATGAATTGATTTCTTTGGACCTTGGAAATCTGACCATGTGAAGTGACTTTGGGACTCGTGAGGGGCTGGGATGGAAGAGATGCTAGAAGTCTGCAGAGCCTGGCATGGAGCCTGGGCAGGGGGGGTGATTACCATGAGGACCAGAGAGGACCAAGGAGAGCTTGGAGCTTCTCAGAGGTAACAGGTGATCCTGACCAGAATGCTGACAGAAATATGGACAGCCAGGAAGTTCTGATGAGGACTGGCAACTAGATTGAAGCCATTTTTTAAATAAAGTTTCAAAGAACTTGGTTGCACTGTGCCTAAGAACTAAGACTTTATGGAGCTTAGAACTTCAGAACCATAAACCAGGACATCTAATGAAAGAAACTTCTAAACAGCAAAGCGTTCAGTCTGATATGTGGCTGGTTTAATGGTTATTGAAAAATGGGAGGGTGTAGTTTGAAAGGGTGTCCCCCCCATAGATTTTGAGGGCAAAGAAATGATTTAGACAAACACTTGTAACTAAAGAGTGCAGAGTGATCTGGGAAGTCATCAGCCTGGTCATAAGGGTGAAAACAAGGGAACAGGTCAGGAGACAAAAGCCAAGGGTGTGTCTAGAAACCGTGTGCTGAGGAGATTAGCGCAGATTCAAGAGGCTTTAATGGGGATGGACACCATTGCTACGAAGCTCAGAGAAAGACTTGTGAGCCATCCCCCCATCACAGGTCCGAAGCGCTTGTTGGTAGGATGACTTCCAGTACCTTCCATGGCTCACTTCTCGGACAGCTCAAGTGTCTGCTACCCAAAGTCTGGCACAGGCATCCCGCACTAGCTGTGGTTTCAGTGGCCTGGGGGAGGCTCCTCCTGTGGGAGGGTGATTTTGCAGTGTGCAGAGCGCAGGAGCGGTGGGGTGCTCCTTCCCTGCCTAGACAGCTGTCCAAGGCCAGGCAGACTTTGTTATGGAGGGGGTAGATCCGCTGCAGAGCCTTTACTAGGACAGGGCCTCCTGGAACCATGCTGGGAGGGCTGGGGAGCTACCTGCAAGCAAAGATGGCCAGGAGAGATGCAGACAAGGGGCTCCAATCGGAGAGGGCCAGCAAGACAAGGGGATGGGGCTGCCTGAGGCTTTGGGGGCTCAGCCTGTGCACAAATGTGCGGGATATGGACTCAAAGGAGATGAGACTCTAACGTTAAGACAATGTTGCTTTTCCTGTTGGATTTTGGATAGGGGCAGCTGCTACTCCTTTTCATGTAACTCTTTCTCTCTTTTGGAATTGGG